>JAKTPI010000039.1:0-111662 GCA_030557545.1 Ogataea salicorniae
CGCGGTAGATACCGCCTCTATCACAACCAAGGGTGATATTCAGGCCTGGATTTGATGATTTGGTGGTAATAGCGTAGCCATGAGACAGGGCATGCCGCTGTAAAGAACTAATTAGCTCATCCCTGGTCTCAAAGACTTGTTCCGTTGGTGGCTCCAGGATAGAATAAAGAATCAGATAAAGAATCAGATAAATAATCAGATAAAGAATAAGATAAAGAATAAGATAAAGAATAAGATAAAGAATAAGATAAAGAATAAGATGAAGAATCAAATAAAAAATAAGATAAAGAACTAGATAACAAGAAGAAAGAGGTATTCTTCTAGTGGAGGATGGAATGTAGTTTCTGTAGTAGAAAGTAATGCATTTGCTGCGGTAAAGTATGGCAAAGGGTGGTGGACAAAGTTGATTATGTCATAATATTATATAGTTGATTATGTCATTATATTATTACATAATAGATTACTCAATTTATGGTGCCTGTAGGAAAATCTATGGTGCCTGTAGGCACTCCCGAAAAACCACTTGAGATTACGTCATGAAAATATCTATTTATTAATTCTGCCATTTTCCTATCGTGCAGTGTTGACATTTTTCGTTTATCAAGTTGGACCTGATTTTTGTAGCTATACGAGATTGTTCAAAAGCATTTTCGTCTGTTTTTGTATAAAAAACATTATTTTCAACCTTCATTCAACATCATCACTTCTCCTCGCGAGCAAAGTTAAGTAACAGCATACAACCAAATATGGCCTCATTTATAAGACTTGCTTTAATTCCTGTGATCATTTTCAGTATCTTGAATCATCTGTTCACTTCTTGGTTACCAAGAAACTACGTTTTTGACAAGGATGTCCTAAAGCAGATCTCCATTGAAGCTATTAACAACCACCCAGACGGTAACACAACTGCCCTGTTATATGACTTACAAGAAAAGCTAACTGAAACCTATGGCTCGGACCTGATCAACGATTTGAACTTTGATAACTGGGTCTTCAACAATGCTGGTGGTGCCATGGGTCAAATGTTCATTTTACACGCTTCCATCTCCGAATACTTGATCTTCTTTGGAACAGCTGTTGGAACTGAAGGTCACACCGGGATTCATTTTGCTGATGACTACTTCACCATCTTGGCTGGTGAACAAACTGCTGCTTACCCACATCAATTGAACAAGAGCGTCTACTACCCTGGTGATCAACACCACCTGCAAAAGGGTGATTTCAAGCAATACTCTATGCCTGCTGGTTCATTTGCTTTGGAATTGGCTCAAGGTTGGATTCCAGCTATGTTACCATTTGGTTTCTTAGATACATTTGCTTCTACTTTGGATTTTGTCACTTTATCAAGAACTATTTACTTTACTGGTAAAGATATGAGCAAAAACTTAATCAACCTTAAATTCTAATTATAGAAGTTGTTGGCATATAGATAATTTTAGATTCTTTGAGTTCTCTAATCTTTTTTATATATATAGTACTTTATTTTAAATAAATAAAATTCGAAAACATTACATGTTTGGTTTATTGTAATAAATTCGCTTCGTTACTTCCCTTTCATTTTCAACTTATATTTCAAACTAGTAACCTAAGTTACAATTGAAACTTCCGATTTCTAATCTAATAAAGTTTGGTATGACGCTGGATGAACAGGTTTAACCTGGTCAGGGGTTGATTGAACCTATCCAAAGCGAAACGTTAAAGCCGAATCGAGTAATTGAGGTCTACATGACCGCTGTGTAATGAACAAGCAGCTTATTCAAGAATACTGAAACATTCCGGTTTTGTGAAGTTTAGTAAATATTTGGCGCAAAAAGGCATAAAGTACTACATACATTCTTATATACAGTCATATTTAGCAATTTGTATGAGGATGTGTATGAGTATGTGTTGAAACATCTGTTGGTATATTAATTACTAAATCAGCTACAAAGTCAAAAGACAGTAAATTTGTTATCAGATTAAGTGTATTGAAACGAAACAAGTGTTAGATAATCAGTCGTTTATTATCTTTGGAACGATGACTTGAACAAGCTAAAAATAAATTGAATTTGAACTGTCCAGAAAATATCTCTAATGTTCAAACAAAACAAGTTTAAAAGCTGGTTTTACAACGTTATCACAAACATTATTAATTTTTAACACTGTAAAGTTTCCTTTTTTTGATTCGACGCCGTCCTTATAGCGGTGTGGCACTTCCCCCCTTCGGACATCATATTTGTTTGTATCTTTTATCCTATTTAGATTCTTGTCCTATTGATTAAGATAGAAGGGGTAACAAACAGAATAACAATTTTTACTTCAAATACTTTTGAATACATTCAAGTAGTTTTAAATAACGTTCGAATTGCTTTTAAAACTGTGATGATTAGAGCGTTATTTAAAACTATTTGAAATAAAAATTGATATTTTATTTGATGATCCTCTATCTTAATCAATAAAAGATAAAACTAAACAGTAGAGGAGGATACATAGGTATTTATATAATAAAGAGCAGAGTGTCGACGAAGTTGTCGACAACTCCAAAAGGGAGATTCAATAGGGGAGCAGGATCCCTTAAGTTCCAATGATGACAAATTTTCTCAAGGAAGACTACTAATGATAGAACGGAGTCTTAAGGTTTCAAATAAAGAAGGCGCTGAAACAAGAGGTGAAGCCTTGTAAAAACATGACTAGCCCGTGTAGCGTAATGGTTAACGCGTTTGACTTCTAATCAAAAGATTCTGGGTTCGACTCCCAGCATGGGTGCTTTCTTTTTTTACATGTTCTGACATGTAAATTATATTTGACCAATGGTGAACTTGATGTTAACATATATTTTTTAAATTAATACCTGCTATATATACTAGACAAGCATGTGCAAAGTATTTTCAAAACGATATTGAACTGAAAAATAAAAATCCAACTAGTTGCCCCAAACCAAGCAGATGATGGAAGCCCATTGATTCTGAGGGTGGCGACGCTTAGTTCGCTTAAAAGTACATTCATCAAGGTTTTTGCAAATAGCAATAAAGTTTATATAAATAATCTTTGTTTTTTTTAACGTTATTCAAAAAAACAAAGGGCACCTCCGCGAAAACTTCTGGCTGGCTACCGGAATTAAAACCTGTGGTTTATCTTGTTCAAACTTATTTTGAGGGGTTAAATCTGCATTATTAGCACTTTGACGTGTTTTTGCTTTGATTCTCAATACAAATGATTAAATCAATCGAAACTTAAGTTAGTTTACCTAATAATTCCGGGTAGTTTTAGTTCTCAAATTTCAAAGAATGTATTTAAGAAGGCCATTGTAACCGAGTTTCAAACTACTGCAAAAGGCTCATGCGCTTATATCCTGCTACCAACCAAACTGTATTCGTTAAAACTACAGAAAATTAGGTTCAAACAGAAAAAAACAGGAGAAAGAATCAAGACAGTTAAACTGTTAGGAAGCTCGGGAAATTTCAATTGTATATTCTTATAGATGGAAAACGTTTCTGCAACTCTCAAGAGAAAAGTATGACAAATTTGATGGTACTGAAGTGAGTTACTTACCTACTCTATGACCATAAAAGGTAACTTCTATTGATACCACACCTAACATTCCCCAAAAATTACAAATGTATCATCAACCTAATGATATATTGAAGTTGAATGTTTCCTGTATAGATGAAACGCCGGATCAGACTACTTAGTTGGTTTGGATGAATAATAGACCGCCACTGATTACAAACCCTGACTATTGTGTCGCATTGTATCTGAGGAGGGGAAAAACTGTTCTTCCATGTATGGCTTCTGGATTAACTTCTTTTGTCCGCGGCGGGAAATCTAATTATTCTTCTATCACACCTACTACTTGTCACACAGAACGTATAAGCATAAAACATAAACATCCAAATGTAGGATTAAAAACATAAATAATACTAAAGGGGGTTGGTGGTGGTTACGACTTGCTTCTACATTCAACCCAGTCACCGTGCTTTAAACAGGCTTACATGATGCGTGCAAACTTTTTTTAATTGGTGTTTATTTAAGGAGGTGTTGGATTAACATTCTAAATCGCCGCACCGCAAAAACTAACGACGGAAAGCAAAAAAGTCTGGGGATAAAAAGCAACGTTGATTGTTCGCGGTGTTAAAAGAATCGTCACTTTTCGGAAATTCGTATCCTTGGAGTTTCATTTTTGCGGATTGCAAGGAACTCATTGCAATGCCGGGTTGGAAATGTCAGTATTAGAAATTTAGGGGGTAGTAGCGTTGGATTTTGTTTTCAATAGATGATAATACAAAAAGTGGATACATAGAGAAACAAATTAGTGGAAATTTCAGACTTTTTTTAAGAACCCAGTCTTATTTAAGAACAAAACTAAAAAAAGGAAAAAAACATCAGAGATAGAATTACCTTACAGTGGTTTGTAAAAATTGTAGTAGTGTCTAGGCTCTACTAACATGCATGAACTTTTTGCACCATAGGAATTTTGGCCCATCTGACATTTCATTTTCTCAAATTGTTCCTGTTTCCCCGCAATAAACTAACTACCGTTATTGAAGTTACAATGAAAATCGACCAATAGAAACAAAAGGCTAATACTGGAAATGATCAACGTTTTTCTTCAAGTTGCATGACATCCTAGTATAGAAAATGTATACTTACGCGAAACTTGCTAAATGATTTTAAAAATAAATAACGGGATGTCTTTGTAAATGCAAATTGAGGGAGAGAGATAGATGCCTATTGATGACCATTAGTTCTTTATATTGCTACCTGACCTAGTCAGCCACCACAAGAAGAGCAACAACTGCTGTGCTGGTTGTCGTGTGGGAACATTCACCTACTAGGCCTCCCTCAACCCCCGCACTTCTTCACCGGGCGGCCTCCGCACTTACACTTACACAAGTGGCATTGGATGCTCGCTACTGGCAAGTTCAACCGCCCCCGCATGCACACTTCAAACAAGTGGCTGAAGTCTCCTTATAGGGTTAAATATATGCAGCCGCCGTAATACATTGTTTCAATTCGCCGGTTTTTATTGGGTAATGGGGAAACTGATCAGACCCTGAAACAAATAATAAATCAACCCTCATTTTAATAGAAAGCAATCACATCACGATGCATTGTTCTCTTTTCTAGATAGATTACATTACTAACCATTATAAACGTCTTTTTTCTGTTAAATATTTAAGTACGAAGTATCGTAGATAAGCTTCGGTCATAGTGGTCATATTTTACATACATAAACCATTTTTAAAGTTTATTGGATCATGCTATGAGTAATATAAGCTTGGTTTAAAAAAAAAGAAAATTTAACGTAAGACTTCTTTAGTTAAATGTATCTTTAGTAGGGAACAAACACCAATATGGATTATTTCTTAGTAAAACCAACACATAGTAAGGTTGAATGTTTTTTTGTTTTTTGTAGAATTTATGCAGTTCTTATTAAATTGTCTATTTAATCCACCTGCAAAGACTTCTCTTTCTCCAGGATCAACTTTTTTATTTGCGGGAGAAAAATTTGGTTTTCCTTGGTGGCTCGATCACAATTGGATTCTTGTCTAGTTAAATAACTCTTGATATCTTTCCACCAGCCTATTTTAATTTAAAAATAGTTAGTTTACAGAATGACCCGACTCTTTTTCACAGCACTTATTTGTGAAACTTACCACCATTTATTTGATCACATCTAATTAGATACTTGTAAAAAGGCAACCATTTACAGGTTTGCGTATTATTGCTCAACATGATCAGTTAGTTCCCCACAAACTTTCTAGATTGTCTTACCCCACGCAAAAAGAAACACTCTTCCTGCAATAAACTTTAATGACCCCACCACCTTCCTCTCCTTCATAGTCCTATTGGGCTAACATGAATTTGAATCAGCACACAAATTGGTAAATTTGTTAGAACACATAGATACACGACTATGCACACAGGATTGAATATCATGCAGTTTTTCCCGAGGAAAAAAATCAACCCACTGAAAAATGTGTTTGTTGTAATGTGGTTATTCGTAGCCAAGAAGAAATCAATAAAACTTGATGATGAGCAGTGTATTTTTCCTATGTTTTTCCACAAAAAGTTTACATTTAGTAACCCCTTCCCCCCTGTCCAACAAAACTTACCAACTATATAAACAGCTATGCATTCCCACTTTTTTTTTCCAATGATGTTGTAACTGGCTTTTGAATCCCTTTAATTGATTGAAAAATTTATTCTAATCATCTACTAATAAATCTTTATCATACTATATTACATTAAAAACTTTTTTTTTTTCTGAAAATGTCTGATTTAGAAGAAAGAAACGATGTTGTTACAAAAGAAGAACAACCACTTCACATCCCTGATGTTGAAAGAATCGAGGCCCCATTGACCGTTAAGGCTTACTTAATGTGCTGTTTTGGTGCCTTTGGTGGTATTTTTTTCGGTTACGATTCTGGTTACATTTCAGGTGTTATGGGTATGGACTACTTTATTGAAACTTTCACCGGTAAGGACCCATTAACTACCCCTGAGGATGAATTCGTTTTAGCTGCTTGGCAAAAATCTTTAATTACTTCTATTCTATCTGCTGGTACTTTCGTTGGTGCCATTATTGCTGGTGATCTTGCTGATATGTTTGGTAGAAGAACCATTATCATTTCTGGTTGTGGTGTCTTTATTGTTGGTGTTGTTTTACAAACTGCCTCTTCTACTGTTGCCTTGTTGGTTGTAGGTAGAGTGATTGCTGGTGTAGGTGTCGGTTTCGTTTCTGCTATTATTATCTTGTACATGTCTGAAATTGCTCCTAGAAAAATCAGAGGTGCTATTGTTTCTGGTTATCAATTCTGTGTCACTATTGGTTTGATGCTGGCTTCTTGTGTTGATTACGGTACCCAAAACAGAAATGACTCTGGTTCATACAGAATCCCAATTGCTCTTCAAATGCTATGGGCTATCATCTTAGGTACGGGTTTATTCTTTTTACCAGAATCCCCAAGATACTTTGTGAAAAAGGGTAACCATGAAAAGGCCACCCATGTTCTATCCAGATTAAGAGGTCAACCAGAACACAGTGATTACATTCAAGATGAAATTGCTGAAATTATCGCTAACCACGAGTATGAAATGTCTGTTATTCCAACTGCTTCATACTTCCAATCCTGGGCTGCTTGTTTCTCTGGTGGTTTAAGAAACCCAGCTTCTAACTTGAGAAGAACCATTTTAGGTACCTCATTACAAATGATGCAACAATGGACCGGTGTTAACTTTATTTTCTATTTCGGTACCACTTTCTTCCAGCAATTAGGTACTATCCAAAACGAATTCTTACTTTCAATGATTACCACTATCGTTAACGTTGTCTCCACACCTCTTTCTTTCTGGACAATTGAAAGATTTGGTCGTCGTCCACTATTAATTTGGGGTGCTTTTGGTATGGTTATTTGTCAATTCATTGTTGCTATCCTTGGTGTTACTGACGGTGATAACGATAGTGCTGTCTCTGCTATGATTTCATTCATCTGTATTTACATTTTCTTCTTTGCTACTACATGGGGTCCAGGTGCTTGGGTGTTGATTGGTGAAATTTTCCCATTACCAATTAGATCCAGAGGTGTCGGTTTATCTACTGCTTCCAACTGGTTGTGGAACTGTATCATTGCCGTTATTACACCATACATGGTTGACACTGATAAGGGTAACCTGGGTGCTAAAGTGTTCTTTCTCTGGGGTTCATTATGTGCTTGTTGTTTTGTTTACGCTTACTTATTGATTCCAGAAACCAAGGGTTTAACTTTAGAACAAATTGACAGAATGTTGGAAGAAACCACTCCAATGACTTCTTCAGCTTGGAAACCACATTCCACTTTTGCTGCTGAGATGAATGAACACAAAGCTGAACTTCTTCACGAAGAAAAAGCCAGCACTGAATCTGTTTAGAGAAAGTGGCACATTACGAATTTTGTTACCTTACGCGTTTTATTTGACTTTACACTTATGACTAATTATGTATTAAAGTGTTTTTGCATCTTTTTTTTTTTGTTTCTTCTCTATTTACTGTGTATTTAGAGAGAAGACTTCTACATTTCTATGTAATTTATATCGATTGCTGAAAATATTATACTATCTAGTGCATATGTTCTATTTAATTTAGTTATTTAATAATACTGTTTATTTTACGTGTCGAAATTTGTAAAGAGAGCGGGCTATATATATATATTAAACAGTCTATTTTATGCGTGTGTTGTACGGATAGGGTTATAATAACCCAGCACCAACAGGCAACAGCAATAGCAAGATTTACACTCCGAGATAAAGTGCACAAACTGAGAAACTGAACCGGCGTACCAAAAATTCCTTCACCGAACGGGCGCGCATTTGACTAAAATTTTGGGACAGGTTGTTAGACACTGAGGCGTAGCCCCAACTTGGTTATTATGACCTGCACATTAACAGAGATCGCACGCACGGCATTGAACTTGCGACCATACTCTTTTTTTTATTGATCCGGGTGTTTGGTATCCTGTCAGGATCTGTGCTATTACTAGATTAGATATAACAATAGAATATATTTGTCTGGTCTCCCAAGTGGAAGTACTATTATATAAACCTATATAAGAGAAAGCAATAAAGTGGATTATATACCAGAATGTGTAAGAGTTGTGAAGCAGCCAACTAGATTAAGGAGTGGCGTGTCCTATATGTCTCAGACTATGTGATTACTTAATCTCCATCCCGCATATCCTGATGACCTAATCCTAACACATCCCGATGGATCGAATTCAGCCATACAGGGGGGTTGTTGGTCCCCTAAACACACATACTTCCTGCTGTTATTTAGAAAGTGATGTATGCCTTTTATAGAAGTCATGATAACCTTCAGAAATCAGGTTTAAACACAACACTATATCTGAGGGAAATGATGATATATATATATAAATGAAACACATAGTTGGAATGATAGAAGACAACCTTTAGAGGAAAGGAGGGAAATCGATAACCGTGACCAGCATTTTTTTTTTTAATTCTCCGTTTCTCCGCAAATTGCATTCACAGAGCCGGTGGGGGAATGGTGAAACTCGTAAATGCAACAAGAAGTTTTTTCTCGCCGGTTACAATAGCGCCGTTCAAGGTGGTAAAACTACACCGCACTGAACCACATATCATCAATATAAATTATCCTATTTTATTCATTAAAGTCATTATTTGCTCACTTATAATGATCGAAAGCCTAAAAGGAGCGAGGAAGTTCACGTATCGATTGCTGCTTGATTTAAGGTATCAACTGCAATCTACAGGTGTACTCTAATAGTGCCAATCTATTTACAGCAGGATACTTTAAGATTTTATCACGTTACATTTATTCCAGTTTAAAGTTTCTAAACTCTATTTTCAAGCCAAAAAAAAGGGACTTTTAGTTTTATTTGATACTCATTTTGAAGCAAAAAAAAATTCATTGTTTGACGTAATATTTGAGTTCTCAAACTTCCCCTCTTTGTAAAAGCCATATAACTAACCAAAAATCAAACATATATATAAAGTGTTTGACCATTTTTAGTCTGTTAAGTGCCCATATAAACTCGATAATAGCTATCCTGTCAATCTGTTATTACACAAGTGAAAAACTTATATATAGATATATAAATGGATTGTAAACTAACTAGTTTAACACTATTAGTAGTGGGAAATCCTGCAGGATTTCCTATTACGGCCTTTCAGCGTATTGACCAAGCTTTTTCTTCTGTAGAATCTTGGATAAATAATAAAGTTATTTTATTTGCAGTGCAGCTGAGTAATAGGTTTCTTTCTATTTTAATTTATAGCATGATAATTTTTGTTTTTTTTCACCAGGTAGTTAGTTAGTACCAAAACTCATCTCACCAAGGTTTGAACAATTGTGGTCAGCAAACAGTGAGTTAATTTAACGCATCACACATTAACTACTAACCAACCTCCAACCAACAACGTGAAAAATACAATGCTCATGTACATTGGCTAATGGAAAAACAGCACCTCCGGTATCTACCCATCTGCCACTGGGACTGATGTAAATGGTGCAACTTTCTTCAAATATATTCAAGACAGGATTGATTCTAAAATGGATTTGCATTGAAATACCAATAGTTGGCCGCTTGATCGAATGGACGTATTTTTAATCGCCCCATATTTTTCAAAAAGAGACGGACGGGAAGAAGGAACAACAAAACAGGAACATTCAGACATTGAGCGGAAAGGCTTTTTTTCAAAACTCTTGTATTTTTCCCCATCACCAACCATTTCGGACCCCCCCGTCATTGGTCTTGGTAGGTACGATCCCCCCGAGTTTTAGCAAAGGTTGGTCGAATCTAAGTCTGGGCAACTGTTAACGGAAAAAAAAGCCACAAAGAAATTTTAGTGGTGAGCGTGCGGCCCTTCATCGCGGGGCAATGAAAAAATCCGAATTGGCGGCAACAAAAAAGCTTCAGGAGGGGAAGAACCATTCTCTGCGCCACAGTTTTCCATATTATACAGTTGATCATTTATTAATAAGAGCTGATGAACTCAGAATAGTTTAATTATATATATATATATAGTAATTAAAACATACCAATATCAATACAACCCCACTGAGGATTGAATATTTTACGATAATCTGATTCATCTAAGTGCTTTGAAAAATATCAGATGTTTGAATATAACTCATCCCAGTTATCCATTTTTACCAACACAATAAATGCACAACACCTTTTTCTTTTTGTAGCCCCACCCATCCACCACAAGATGTAACGTTACACAATGCAAAAGTTTTTTTTTTTGTCTCTTCTCCGGTTATTCTCCAGTTCTCCAGTTTTTCAAACAATAGAAAAATCTTTACCGGAAGAATTGTTTTTTTTCCCAGATTATAAACAATGCTATTAAAACAATCAAGTGCATCTTGCATACTAACAAATACACGACCCCAGCTTTTTTTGTGGATTAATATTGAACATTATTCCTCACTACGTTGTTGATAGTTTCACCGGTATACGGACGTGTTTCTTAAAAAGGCAGCAAATGTTTTATTTAACTATAAATACCGACCTGTATCCCCAACTTTGAGATGGTTTATGTTTGGTTTTATAACTATATTAAAAAGCTCTTATTTCTCTATCATAGGATTTCTATTACTATTTAACTATACTGTTAGCTATTAATATTTTCCATTAAAAACTAAACTTGCTCCTATAAATTTATAATATACAAAATGGCCGGTGGTGGTATTACTGCAATCGCTGGTACCTCTGATGTTAACAGAGTTGAAGCCCCATTAACTATGAGGGCTTACGTTATGTGTTGTTTTGCTGCCTTTGGTGGTATTTTTTTCGGTTACGATTCTGGTTACATTTCAGGTGTTATGGGCATGGACTACTTTATTGAGACTTTCACAGGTAAGGACCCATTAACTACTCCTGAAGATGAATTCGTTTTAGCTGCTTGGCAAAGATCTTTAATTACTTCTATTCTTTCTGCTGGTACTTTCTTTGGTGCCATTATTGCCGGTGATCTTGCCGATATGCTTGGTAGAAGACCAGTTGTTATTGGTGGTTGTGGTATTTTCTCTGTTGGTGTTGCTTTACAAACTGCCTCTTCTACTGTTGCCTTGTTGGTTGTAGGTAGAGTGATTGCTGGTGTAGGTGTCGGTTTCGTTTCTGCTATTATTATCTTGTACATGTCTGAAATTGCTCCTAGAAAAATCAGAGGTGCTATTGTTTCTGGTTATCAATTCTGTGTCACTATTGGTTTGATGTTGGCTTCTTGTGTTGATTACGGTACCCAAAACAGAAATGACTCTGGTTCATACAGAATCCCAATTGCTCTTCAATTACTATGGGCTATCATCCTAGGTACTGGTTTATTCTTCTTACCAGAATCCCCAAGATACTTCGTTAAGAAAGGTAAGCTAGAAAATGCTGGCGAAGCCTTGTGTAGACTAAGAGGTCAACCAGTTGACTCTACTTACATCCAAGAAGAACTAGCTGAAATTGTTGCTAACCATGAATACGAACAATCATTAATCCCATCTCAAACTTACTTCCAATCCTGGGCTGCTTGTTTCTCTGGTGGTTTAAGAAACCCAGCTTCTAACTTGAGAAGAACCATTTTAGGTACCTCATTACAAATGATGCAACAATGGACCGGTGTTAACTTTATTTTCTATTTCGGTACCACTTTCTTCCAGCAATTAGGTACTATCCAAAACGAATTCTTACTCTCAATGATTACCACTATCGTTAACGTTGTCTCCACACCTCTTTCTTTCTGGACAATTGAAAGATTTGGTCGTCGTCCACTTTTAATTTGGGGTGCTTTTGGTATGGTTATTTGTCAATTCATTGTTGCTATCCTTGGTGTTACTGACGGTGATAACGATAGTGCTGTCTCTGCTATGATTTCATTCATCTGTATTTACATTTTCTTCTTTGCTACTACATGGGGTCCAGGTGCTTGGGTGTTGATTGGTGAAATTTTCCCATTACCAATTAGATCCAGAGGTGTCGGTTTATCTACTGCTTCCAACTGGTTGTGGAACTGTATCATTGCCGTTATTACACCATACATGGTTGACACTGATAAGGGTAACCTGGGTGCTAAAGTGTTCTTTCTCTGGGGTTCATTATGTGCTTGTTGTTTTGTTTACGCTTACTTCTTGATTCCAGAAACCAAGGGTTTAACTTTAGAACAAGTTGACAGAATGTTGGAAGAAACCACTCCAATGACTTCTTCATCTTGGAAGCCACATTCCACCTTCGCTGCCGATATGGGTTTAGCTTCTGAAGAAAAGGCTGTGGTTAACGACTTCAAGGAAAACGTTTCTGTTACTGAATCAGTTTGATTTTTTTATTTATCGTTCATGTTCTACGCTTTTTTTTTCAAAATTACTTAGATGTGTCCAAATTGTTCACAATACTTTCCATTCTTTTCTTTTCTATTTATTATGATTATGTCCCCTTACTTAACAAACAACCATTACTTAAAAAATAAATTGTAATTTCCAAACACCAACTGTCACGTGATCTTATATATATAAATATATATTGACTAAATATTCATTTTTTTGTCAAGGTGATCGTTTATCTGTCAGAATCCTAATATATATTGGTTTCCAATTATGCACAGCTCATCCTATCCTCTTTTGAAAATCTATTACTACATGACTTTTATTTCATGCAGAATTTTCACTAGATAAACTATGCATTTTTTTAAATTCATTATATAGAGTATTTTTATGTATAATAACAACAAGAATTTACTTATCCGCTATGAATTATCCCATTACTATCTGCTATTACCTACTAACTACTCTTGGAAACCGTTAAAAAGTGTTTTTTCAACTCAGACAAAATATTCATATCAACTTAAGAAAAACAAAATTAGAAAGGTAACCTCTTCTAAATTTTGAAAGATGTATATATATTTAAACAGAAGTTCAAGCCTCTTCGCTACTAACGGCGGAAATTTCAGCGACTTCTGGTTTTTCGTTATAATGCATATCAGCAACAAAAGTGGAATGTGGCTTCCAAGATGAAGAATTCATTGGAGTAGTCTCTTCCAACATTCTGTCAACTTGTTCTAGAGTTAAACCCTTGGTTTCTGGAATCAAGAGATAAGCGTAGACAAAACAACAACCGCATAATGAACCCCAGATGAAGAACACTTTAGCACCGAGATTACCCTTATCAGTGTCAACCATGTATGGTGTAATAACGGCAATGATACAGTTCCACAACCAGTTGGAAGAAGCAGATAAACCGACACCTCTGGCTCTAATTGGTAATGGGAAAATTTCACCCGTGATAACCCAAGCACCTGGACCCCATGTAGAAGCAAAGAAGAAAATGTAAATACAGATGAATGAAATCATAGCAGAGACAGCGCTATCGTTATCAGGGGCAATAACACCAATGATAGCAACAATGAATTGACAGACAACCATACCTAAAGCACCCCAAATTAAAAGTGGACGACGACCGTATCTTTCAACCACCCAGAAAGAAAGAGGTGTGGAGACAACGTTAACGATAGTGGTAATCATTGAAAGTAAGAATTCGTTTTGGATAGTACCTAATTGCTGGAAGAAAGTGGTACCGAAATAGAAAATAAAGTTAACACCGGTCCATTGTTGCATCATTTGAATTGAGGTACCTAAAATGGTTCTTCTCAAGTTAGAAGCTGGGTTTCTTAAACCACCAGAGAAACAAGCAGCCCAGGATTGGAAGTATGTAGTTGTTGGAATAACAGACATTTCGTATTCGTGGTTAGCGATAATTTCAGCTAGTTCTTCTTGAATGTAATCACTGTCTTTTGATTGGCCTCTTAATCTAGATAAGGCATGGGTAGCCCTTTCATGCTTTCCTTTCTTAACGAAATATCTTGGGGATTCTGGTAAATAGAATATACCAGTAGCTAAGATGATAGCCCATAGCATTTGCAAAGCAATTGGAATTCTGTAAGAACCAGAATCAGTTCTGTTTTGGGTACCGTAATTAACACAAGCAGCCAACATCAAACCAATAGTAATACAAAATTGATAACTGGAAACAACAGCACCTCTAATCTTTTTAGGAGTAACTTCAGACACATACAAGACGATAACAGCAGAAACGAAACCGACACCTAAACCAGCAATGACTCTACCTACAACCAATAAAGCGAGAGTACTGGAAACAGTTTGTAAAACAGCACCAACGGTAAAAATACCACAACCACATAAAAGAACAATACGTCTACCGAGCATATCGGCAAGATCACCAGCAATAATGGCACCAAAGAAAGTACCAGCAGAAAGAATAGAAATAATTAAAGATCTTTGCCAAGCTTCTAAAACGAATTCATCTTCAGGAGTAGTTGCTGGATCTTTACCAGTAAATTGTTGAATAAAAGCTGTCATACCCATAACACCTGAGATGTAACCGGAATCGTAACCAAAGAAGATACCACCAAATGAACCAAAACAGCATAAGAAGTAGGATTTCATGGTCATTGGTGCCTCGACTCTGTCAGTATTAACTGCTTCTTCTTGGACTTTGTCTGTTTTTTCAATACTTTCTGACATTTTCGGGGAAAAAAAACTTCAAAAGTTAATGGGAATAAAATTGATTGTTATTATAAGATGATTTAAATAATGAAGGTACTTATAAAATTATACCAGATAAATTATAAAGTAATAAAAAAAAGAAATAAAGCTTTTCCTTTTAATAATGGTTTTATAAGGTTGATAAAAGTATGCTAGAAAATTTAGAAGATCACTTGAAAATTGTTGAAGTTAAAGGGGAAACTGGGGTTTATTTATAAAGAGGATTTTTGGTGTATTAAAAGAAAACCCAAAAACACCAAAACAAACCCAAAAAAACCAATGTTGTAGTACAAGAAATTGTTGAATAGTTTCAGTTTCCTGAAATAGCAGGGTCTTCTGCAAAGCTGACTAAATGTTTCAAAATAATCCAGAGTAGAACCGAACCTCCGCAAAAATGATCGATGATGAACTCTAAGTTTAGCAACCAATTTGGAAGCATCTCATCACATTTCAAGTATAATTTACCATAGATGCATTGTCAATTTGGAATCTGCTAGTAGGGGGGATAGATAAACTGTGTAATAATTAATTGCACTGCACGAGACTAACTAATGCCAACAAATAACTGACCCCCCAATGAACATGGATATTTTATTACAGGTCAAACAACCAATTGATTGAAGCAAGAACAATTGATAATTCAAAACATTCAATGAGATCACCATCACCATCATCACCACCACCACGTATCTTATAAATAGATTCCAAGTCGAATCAGTGGGACAGAGAATACAATGATCAGTATAAAGGGTTTGAGTCAAAAGCAAAGGAGCGTGACTGGCTTGGCTTAACTCTCTTTCATTAGCTGGGGGTAATTAATATATGTATCAGGATGTATGAGGAGTTTCCGTATACCCATTAATAGAAAAAAAAGACGAAACGCGGATATCAAGATTGAATTTTCAGATTGTTATCTAGATTTAGTCTACAAATTTAAAGAGAGTTTGATTAACCCGTAAACAAACAAACACAAGATATAATAGAATAACAGATTTATTTGACTGAAAATGCTGATCTTGGTCAAGTTGATCCTTATTGTATTCCCCCACATCTAAAATCCAAGTACTAATACGAGACAAACCACCAGGTTGAGGGTTGAGGGGGGGGGGCAAACCAAGAAAAAAAACACACCTGACCCTCCCCTCCGATGAATTTGTACGTACTTCTTTACCGTTAGCACGGGTGTTTATAAATTCACCCCGCCGCTTAAAGTGACGTCAGGCCTTTTGCTTTTTTAGATCTTGGAATCTCGATGAATTATCCGGGTGGTTGTTCCGATTGTAAAACACAAGCTTTCCTCTCTCGTTTTGGATGTTCCCCGCAAATTGATTATCCATTTTGCAAAGGGTTTTCCCTATCAATTTTACAAACCCAATTAGAAAGTGAACCAAATCGGTTAAAAGTTTTCTTAATTATCCTATTTCTCTATTGTAAAATCTGGCTGGGCACTGTAATGGTGTTTTACGAACTGAACCTTTTTTTTCCATTCTATCGGTGTAAGATCAACAGTAGTGTACACGACACGACACAAAGCAACACATGACCTGTTCTCAAAATTGACTAATTTTTTAAATCTTTATTTGAATGTATTTTGTAAGAATATATATATTTATACGCAATACGGTACGTTCTAAAAAGCTGTAGTAACTAATTTCTAAATAACACGATTTCGATCCATATTGTACGAACGGGATCTATATGAACTTTGTTTGTTTGTTTTTTATGGTTTTTTTTTTTGAATTACAAAAAAAAAGAAGTGAATTAAATCAAACTCTTTTTTTGAATTTGAGTAGTTAAGGTAAACATTTTTATTATTATAAGCCATCTTACATCTTAATCCGACCTAACACAACTCAAATTGAGAAAATTCGATAGGCCGGTCAAACAATTTATGTATTACATTACACATACACCCACAAACACACTTGCATATTATATTATACTACACACACGCCCAACATTTTAATTTACATTTTAATTTACCCCACATAGTTGTTCACCTGGAAAAATGTTTGTTCCAACTTTGACTAAAAGTAAGATCCACCCAGGTTGTAAAACTCCGAAACGAAGGACGCCTTTTTTCATGGAAATATGGCTTGTTCCAGCACAATATGCGCAGACAAATCCGTAAAAAGTGTCATTGTAATAGCTTGTCCTTGAAATGACTACTGTTGATCAATTGAAACTCCTTCCTACCGAAAGATAACAAATTTCTTTATGTTAACTACATCCAAAACGAGCTGAAATAAAATGACACAAGGCATTTGATTCAACTTTAAGTTTTTATAAGCATATGTATTTATCGGATCCTGGAACAATGCGGGAAAAGTGGGGAAATTAATTATTCCTGAAAACACCCGTGTGTTTTTTTTATACTGAGGAACCTCCGTGTTCAGCACATATTGAATTGATTTATCCCAACACCATTCAATTGTTTTATTTTTATTTTTTTACCCAATCAGGGGAAGTTGAGAATTTTGGTTGCTCAACCCAATGCATTTATTACTCTATAATCGTGGTTACTGATGCGGAGAATTCTTAAAAACCTCGGTTGTTTCTCAACACTCTAATTAGAAACGAAGTTTTTTATTATTATTAGAGATTACTTACTTTGTAGTTATACGAGAAACCTACCTAAATAAATATAGATAGTATATATGACGTTTTCATTATGAGGGCCAAAAAAAAAGAGGCTGTCACTAGTTACTAGAATTTGACAAGTTGTTTGTGACAAGTAAGTAAGCCTTGTTCTATTTGGAAGCTTTGAAAATTGAAAAGCAGCTGGGAAAAACATTCTTTTCAAGTATAAAATTGGTGACTGAATTAAGTAATCCAATGATCTAATTAGTTCTCTTATAATAATGTTTTCCATCACTTTGATTCAATATTAATCATACTGATACTGGTACTGACAACAAAATAACATAAATGGATAAAATAAATTGAGAAAAAAAAAAAGAGAAATAGGAACAAATTCTCCGGTACACGACAAGAAGACCAAAATCGCGTTTTACTCAATTTCTCTGCCTTTGTTTACTTTTGTTTGTTTGTTTATATGTTGATTGTATGTATTGTTTGTTTCCTTCTAATATTAACATAAACATTGAACAAAGACTAATGAATATCTATTTCAACTAATGGAATAGAAGGATCAATATATATATATATATATATATACATATGCATACAACAAGAGGCTATGAATCCGTTTTTGAAATCATCTACAAATCAATCTGGACAGAGACCAGTATTGACCAAACTGAATCTATCAAATTCAGGCTACATCCAAGCCAAACGTTCCACTATAAGTACGATACATCATAGCAACAATACCGACAGAAAATCGTCCGTGTTTGATAGATTGAATACAGCCTGTAACACAGCTTCACCTACATCGAGATTTCGTAAACGGCAACAACTTTTCCAAAAAAACTGGAAAATATCAGATTTCCAACTACTTAAAAAACTAGGCAAGGGTAAATTTGGTAAAGTTTACTGTGTGAAAGAAAAATCATCTGGGTTTGTTTGTGCATTGAAAGTAATGGACAAGAAAGAACTAACCTCTTATAAAGTGGAAAAACAGTTTGTTAGAGAAGTGGAAATCCAACTTGAAATAAGGCACGACAATTGCCTTCGACTATATGGATGGTTTTACGATGAGAAAAACGTTTACTTGATATTAGAGTACTCTGCAGAAGGTGAATTGTACAAACTGTTGAAAGAGAAGAGAAGATTCGACGATATTACAGCATCTCATTACATCTATCAAGTTGCCGATGCTTTGAATTACTTACACAACAAACACTTCATTCATAGAGATTTAAAACCAGAAAATATATTGTTACACTTTGACAACCAAATTAAACTATCCGATTTTGGTTGGTCTGTTTATGCTCCTAATAACCAAAGAAGAAATACCATGTGTGGTACGCTAGACTATTTGCCACCCGAAATGATCGAAGCCAAACCTCACAGTGAAAAAGTTGACTCGTGGGCATTAGGCGTTTTAATGTACGAGTTCTTGGTTGGTAGACCTCCTTTTGAAGAAGAAAACTCTAATTTAACTTACAAAAGAATCGCAAAAGTTGATCTAGTGATACCTCCATTTGTTTCTGTACATGCTTCTGATTTAATCAAAAGACTGTTGAGATACGACCCAGATAAAAGAATAGCATTAAGTGATATTGCTAAACATCCTTGGATCACTAAGAATAGAGTTCATTGGATAACTAAAAATGACGAAAAGTAAACACCACTTCCTTTCAAGTTTTTACGAAAAAAAAAACATATCAAAACAAATCGCCTGCAAACTTCGCATTACTCAACTTTCGATATTACATGTATCCAATTATATATATATATATAACTACATCTCTACAAAATTCAAAAAGAACTAATTTGGCATCATTAAAGTATTTATTATTATTGATTTACAGGGTCATGAATTATGAACAGAGAAACACTAAATAGGACATTTAGTAAAACAAAAGAAGTTAGCTGACTAATAATAGGGTTGTAAAAATATATGTACAAAGGGAGGGGAACAACAACTACATTCAAGCCAATCTTCTATTGTTTCTAATAACTTTTGGTAAACCTTTAACATGGGATCTATCCTGATCAGTCATAATCATAAACACTCTACCACTTTGATTCATCCTACCTGTTCTACCGGCTCTATGAACCAAATCAACAGAAGTTTTAGGAACATCCAACAAAATAACGTTTCTAATCCCGGTGAAATTGATACCTCTAGAAACTAAATCCGTACAAACCAAAACTTTTAAAACTGGCCTAGCACCATCCTCAAGTTCTTTAGGTGGCTCAATAAACTCTTTAACTTTCTCCTTTCTCTCTTCAACGGTCTCATCACTGCTGATGTATTTAACGTTATGGTTATAAGCTTTCTCTAACTTCTCAGCAACTTTCTTACAATCGTCCTTACCATTGACAAACACAATAACCCTTTTTTCGTATCCATGTTCAGTACCATCACAATGAATAGCGTACAAAGCTTGTGCCATAGCCTTCATCTTTGACCCTTTATATGGAGAAACACTAGCATTAATGACTCTAAACTCAATGGATTTAGGTAATTTATGTAAGGACGGTGTAGTTATTGGTATGGCCATTGGGAACAACTTTGAGATGGTTTTGTTGAAATCACTTGGGATAGTGGCTGACACGAACACCAAGTCACTTAACTTGGACATGTATTTTATGACACCATAAGTTTCTGGGAGCCATGATTGATCCATTAAAGTATCTGCTTCATCAACGACACAGAATTGCACTGAGCCGAGCAACGAACGTGGGTTATGGACAGAATCGTATTTCGTTAGTGACATTAGTTTACCTGGTGTGGTGACTAAAACATCGATACCGTTACTGAAATTTTCCATAAACACTTTGAAATTAGAGTCTGTATCCCATTTGACAACGTTGATTTTCAACAACTCAGCAGTGTTGCTCACTGTTTCGAAAACTTGATCAACAAGTTCATGGGTTGGCAATAAGATGATGTTTTTAATACCAGACCTGGATTTTGTTGTATCACCACCGTACAACTCTTCGTTTAATTGTTTTAGTAAAGTTTCACTTTCTCTCAATTTATGGAGCAATGGAGCAAGGTAGGCCCATGTTTTACCAGAACCTGTTTCTGCTGCCAATGTATACACTTTCAAGAATTCTTCTGGTTTTCTAGTTGCATTGATCAACTTGATTGCTGCTGTTTGGATTGGAGTAGGTCTTAAAATCAACCCATTTATTTCATCCTCTGTCTTTCTCTTCTTAGTAGCACTCATATAATTTTGAGTTCTTAAAACGGTTGTCTTTTTCAACTCTTGAATTAGAGCAGTTCTAATCTCGGGTAAGATTCTCAACTCATTGAAATCAGTAATCTTGGATATTATCTTTTCCAACCCCTTTCTTTGATTTTCTTCGGGGAGTTTCAACCCTGAATAACTACCGAATTTATACGGAGCCATGGAGTCTGGATCAGTAGATGTAGAGTTTGATTCTGGTCTTGGCCTCGTTATAAGTTTCGAAGGTCTAGCATATTTTGATGATGGTGAAGATCTAAAAGATTTTTGAGGACCTTGAGATGGGGTTGGGTTGTTTGGGAATTTGAAAGATGGCTTTCCCTTTGATGATGGTATTTGTAACGATTTACCTTTGGTATTAGTATATGGCTTCTTCTTGATGGCATAACTCCTTATGGACTGAACAAAAGGGGCTTTCTGAAAACCAACCGTACAGCCTTTACTTAGTATTATATTCTTTAGCATATTGAGTGTTTTGGTATCAAAATCCAGTCATTAAGAAGCTAGAAAACCCCAGATCAAGCACAATACATACAACTTAGTGCTTTTCAAGTAAAAACCAAAATATAGTTATAAAATTTTCCGAGATGTGTTTCTGCCAACTTATCTAAACGGGACATTAATCTTACCCATAATAACAGTTTTAAGTTGTTTTGTTCACCCCTTATTTTGTTTGTGTCACAACTGTTTATCGAAGGGATTTCAAGGGTAGAAGAAGGGTAACCAATGTATTGAATCAAAACAATAATAACAAGCCAAATAGCTATCACATATTAGTTCAAAACCTTTCAATATTTTTGTTAGGTCACAGATGTAAATTATCTTCCGATTTAAAAAGTTCCAGATTTAGTGTAATTCTTTTTTCTCTAGCTCTTTGTATGCGAATACTTTATTCATTCTTAAACAAACAAGAAAAATACATTAATATCATATTATAAAACCATCCACTTTCTCATCCGATCCCATAGAATACCTACCAATTGAAAGAAATAAAGAGAAGAACCAAAAGAGTGTAACTTATCTACCGTTAATAGTGGTAGCACCGCCTTTGTTACCCTCACGAATTTTCCTGGCGACTTTGCCTGAATCGTCGAAACTTTTCAATATGTATTCAATGTATGTGAACCTGGATTTAACTGATTAGCGGCCATGATTTGTTTACTCCAACCATCAGACTATACACATAAGCAACAGTGCAAAGTAGCAAACCCACACAATGTCATCATTAACAGACTTACTATCAAACTTACAAGTCTATTCCAAGTCGGACTCCCACAGTCAAGTATTTGATTTGGGATTGTCAATCTTGAAAAGAGACAAGACAAACTTACAAGCTTTTAAAAAATGCTTGATTGCTTTACTCAACCTGGACAAATACACAACTGCCAATGAACTTCTCAAATCATACAAAGATTTAGCCTCCAATGACACCGATTTGTTAATTGAAAAGGCTTACATCTATTACAAACTTAACGACTCTGAATCTTTATCCCAACTAGTCAATGCGGGTGCAAACGTTAGAGCTTTCCAACATATTTTGGCACAACATTACTACCGCATCGGAAGGACAGAACAATCTCTTGAATTATACCAAAAACTTTTGTCAACAAGACAATCAGATGAATCTTTGGTTGATTTGAGTGTTAACGAAAGAGCCGTTCTATCACAATTGAAAAAGTTGAACGGTACTGCATTCCTAGAATTAGAATCAACTGATGCATCAGGTGAATCATACGATTCCACTTCCAACGACGCCTTGATCAAGATCAATGAAGGTGATTATAAAGGTGCAATGGATCTGCTAGAAAAAGCATACTCACAATGTAAAACTGCAACTGAAGATTATGATGATGATGAAAAGTTTGATGAACTAACTCCAATTGCAATTCAAATTGCTTATACCAAACAACTTTTGAACAAAAAAGAAGAAGCCCAATCCATTTTGAGTAAATTTGATTTATCAACTATCACAGACTCTGTTTTCAAGTTATTAATCTCAAACAACTTGTTATCATTGAGCAATGGCGATCTAGATGACAAAAACCAAGCTTTGTTATACCGTGAATTGCAACTTCCAAACATTTTGAATTCAACTCTAGATAAGTTAACATTACCACAATTGAAGACTTTGGAAAGAAATGAAATTTTACTAGCTTTCAGAGCAGGCAAAACTGTGGGTAAATCAGCCAAAAAACACCAAGCTAAATTTGCTGATTCTTTACTACCATCTGCTTTAAACACACTATCAAAGATCAAAGACTTCTCAGTTGATGATTTGACTAAACCATCAAGTGAAAGAATCTTATTCAAATATGCTAGAAGTAACCCAAAGGATTTACCATTCACACTATTGGCTGTTCAATTCAGTATCAATGCCAACAAATTACAAAATGCTTCTCTATTACTAGAAAATGCCATCCAACAAGATATCACAAACCTAACCAAACCCTCTGTTGTTTGTTTACTACTATCCTTATACGATCAACTTGAAAGAAAGAACTCTAAATTCGAACTACTTTCAAAAGTTTCTGAGAAGTTACTAGCAAACACTGAATCATCCGACATTGAAGAACTGAAATTCTTGAAATTCATTGCTTTTCAAACAATGTCATTTGACGAAGAAACATCAAACAGATTGTTCAGTGCTGTTTTCATTACCGAGAAACTAATGAAAAACAGTGATCATTTAGTGACAGCCATCATGGACTCAACCACGACGACCGAATCCCTGGGCCCAATCGAACCATTGATCCAATCAGTTGACGTTGGCCAATTAGTCTCACAAGGTTTAGAACCACTATTAACTTCAAAACTCAACTTCAAATCATCATCAAAATCAGGCTCTTCATCATCCACCAAAGCTGCCAAACTTGCAGCTAAACAACGTTCCAAGATTGCAAAGAAGCAAAGAACATTGTCTAAACGTTTACCTAAGGATTTGACCAAGAAAATCGATGATGAGAGATGGTTGCCATTAAAAGACCGTTCTTACTACAAGCCAAAGAAGGGTAAGAAAGGTAAAGACACTCAAGGTGGTGCTATTGATGCATCTGCCGAACAAGCATTGAATATCTCCAACACTAATTCTTCTCCTGCTCCAACTCCTGCTTCTAAGAAGTCTACCCCTGCTAAGAAGGGTAAGAAGAAGGGTAAGAAATAGGTGCATCTATCTTACATATAAATGATTGATCATATCTTACTGTGTAAATAATAACTGATTTTATAGTTTGTGTGTTTGTGTGTGTGTGTTTATGTATGTATTTAATTTGTTTTTGTTTTTGTTTTTTTCTTCTTCTTTTACTGCTGTTTTCTTAACTTAAACATAATTGTGTCTTATTTTCCAATAATGGTGAATATAAATCATCGTATTGTAAGTGCATTTACTGCTATTATTTATTTGAATAAGAATTAATAAATATTGATTTTTTAATGACGGTAGAAGAAAAGTATACAACTAAGGCAGGAAAGAAAACGTAACAAAATCCCAAAGATCGAACAACCGAAACAAAATACTTCTATATAAATGTACATAAAATTAACAGAAAGCCAAAAAACACGCAAATATGAAAACACGCAACAAGCTTGAATGCAATAAAACAACCCCCCTCATCACAATTAAGTGAACAAAGTATCTTCTTCTCTCAAATATTCACCAATATCACCTTGTCTAAAAGCAACGATTGCAGTAGGTTGTAAATTTCTAGCTTCGACGGTTGACTTAGCAGAAACACCAAACCCTAGTGGGATATCTGACATTGAAAAGACAATAACACCCGCATGCTCAGGTATATCTTCTGACATCTTACCAACATGAGCTTTCAAAACATGATTTCCGTATAAGAATGGCATTTCACCGTTGGCTTTGATCCACACTTTGTATTTAGCATATTGTGCGAGATATCTAAGTGAAGTGATGTGTAATCTAAATTTACCAGTTTTAGTAAACTTACCAAAACAGATGCCTAATGACATTAAGTTTGGTCTGGAGACACTGGTGGCCAATTTAGCAATCTTGTCACTCACATAGTAAACTCTATCCTTTTGTAATCTGAAAACATGTGGGTCTTCTTTGTTATCCACTAGGAAAGCAATGTTTCTTCCGATGTAGTTGGCAAGCTTTTCGAAAACAACTTTGGTTTCCTCTTCTGTTAAAGGTCTCATTCTGTGTGTTTAATTATTGGTATGAATATATTTTTATCTCCCTTTCGGATCCAATTACCTGGAAGAACAAATCAATTTATACCCTAGAAAAATAAAAGGTTTAAAATTTTTCAGGTACTTTAAAAAAAAAAAAAATAAAAAAAAAATAATTTCAGTACAAAATTAAACCCGTGCACTTTAAACCTATATATTTACACTGCCTTCGTTTTGGAAGAATACCATAAAATTTTTTTAAAAGCTCCCGTTTTTAATAACTTTACAGGACAACTTGGGATGACATCCAGATCAAGACCCCCGTTCCAATTTGAAAAGTAGTACTCAAATCACCCATTTACAATCAACAATGTCTGAAGAATCACTAAAAGAAGTTTTAGTGATTAATGCTGAAGAACCAGTTGCTATCGAAACTGTCCAACAAGATGCCAATTCAAGCACTAAAGTCGAACTTTCTGAGGACTCCAGTTCTGCTCAACCAACTGAGAACAACAACAACGATAACAAGTCCAAATTCTACAAAGGAACAAGCGACAAGTGGGGTAAAGCTAGAAAAGCAGACTTTAACCAAAGCTCAGCTGCCAAAAAGCAAAGATTATTGGAGAGAGACCCGGACTCGTGGGTATGTTTTTAAAATATGATTTAAAAGTATATTCGATTTGGTCTGATCTATGAAGGTCAATCGATATACTTTAACTCTTACTTCTACATTTTTTTTCTTGAATTCATTAATCGTACTAACATTATTTTCATGAAACGTTAATGTTTGATTATTATTATCACAGGCGTATTTTAGATACAGATGGTCAACCAGCGTTCAATGATGAACAACGTCGTCCAAAGAAAAAAGTTGCCTGTATGCTTGGTTACTGTGGAACTGGTTATCACGGTATGCAATTGAACCCACCAGCAGCCACTATCGAAGGTGAGTTATTTGAAGCTTTAGTGAAAGCAGGTGCCATTTCTAAGAACAACTCCAATGATTTAAAAAAATCTGGATTTATGCGTGCTGCACGTACCGATAAAGGTGTCCATGCTGCAGGTAACGTTGTTTCCTTAAAGATGATCATCGAAGATGAAGATATCGTTGAAAAAATCAATAAGGAGTTACCTGAACAAATCAGATTATGGGGTTACGAAAGAGTCAACAAAGGTTTTGATTGTCGTAAAATGTGTTCATCAAGAGTTTACGAATACTTGATGCCAACTTACTCCTTCTTACCACCTAAACCAACCTCACCACTAGCTAGACTGATCACCGAAGCAGATGCCGAGTTCCCAGGTTCAACAAGAACAGACCCAGAAGGTGACCTTTTCTGGAAGGAGTTATTTGCTGAATACGAAAAGAACGGAATTACCCTTGACCTACAGGATCAAATTCAAGAAGCCATTATTGAAGGCATTCCAATGACTGTCATGCTAGAAGAATCAAACAAGAAAATGAAGAAATTGTCTAATGAAGCTCGTCGTAGATTCAGATGTTCCGAAGAAAAATTACAATTAGTGAGAGACGCTTTACAACTGTACATAGGTTCACACAACTTCCACAACTTCACCAACAGTAAAAGTTTCAAAGATCCATCTGCCCGTCGTTTCATGAAGACCATCACTGTTTCCGATCCTATTGTCGTTGAAGGTACCGAATGGGTTTCTATCAAGATCCACGGTCAATCTTTCATGTTGCATCAAATCCGTAAGATGATTGGTATGGCTACCCTTGTCGTTAGAACTGGATGTCCATTAGAGAGAATTAAGGAAGCTTTCGGCCAGGATAAGGTCAATATTCCAAAGGCTCCGGCTTTAGGGTTACTGTTAGAACAACCGGTTTACGACTCATACAACGAAAGACTAAAGGATTTTGGATACAATCCATTAAATTTTGATAAATTTGAAAAAGAAATGAATGAATTCAAGATGAAGCATATTTACGATAAGATTTATGCTGAAGAACAAAAAGAGAATGTTTTCTACGGATTCTTTGGATTCATTGATGGTTTCAACGGTAATGATGAAGCTAACGGTACTCCTATCTTCAGTTTCTTGACCGCTAGAGGTATTGAAAAGAACGATACCGATAAGGTTTCTGCTACTACTCCAAAAGAACAAGATAAAAAGGAGCAAGAAGAAGTAGCACCTGCTACTACTACCGCTTAGAATTACTGCTGTCATCAATTATATCTTTATAAGCTGGTTTTGTTTTCAGTTCGTATTTCATTTGTTTAATATACATATATCATTTTTCTTTCTAGGTGATTTGTAAAAGATAAAGTTACTTGTTCAATTTATAAGTTATATAAAACGTTCTTATATTTTATTTTTCGTATCTCGGACATTAAATATAATACAAACAAAAAACATAAACACACATAACTATATAAAGTAATATCCCTAGATTTTTTCAATCATCTGCATCTTGATCATTGTTGATCTCTCTTGCTGGACTGTAAACTCTAGTGGATTTTTTATAGTTCGAATTGTAGGTACGACTGAACCTTGAATTCTTATTATATGGTGAGCGTGGCGTTTTTGGAGTTCTAGGAGTTCTTGGTGTTCGTGCTGCATTTCTCGCCAATGGGGAACCGTCCCCATTGTTGGACCGCACAATCGGTGAGGATAATCTACTTGGTCTCTTTTTGACCTTACTTGAAGGCCTCAAGATCTCAAACCTAAATAAACCATCAGAATCCTCACCAACACCGATACTACCACCATTACCACTGCTATTGTTAGCGCCAACGCCACCACTTCCATTAACACTATTGGGGCCAATCATCGGCGAGCCCAATGGTGACAGGTCTGAGTGGTGATGGTGGTGGTCAGAAGATGACTTATTTGATAATTGCATAGAATCAACAATGTTACCAATTGACGATCTTCTTCTACCCAATTTAGCAGAATTTCTGAAAGATGAAGTGGATGGATTGGTTGGGCTAGGCACGTTTGATTCACCAAGAAGTGTTTTAAATGAAGTTGTAGGTGAGAATTGCATACTTTGATCCAGATTTGGAGAATCAAAGTTCAAATTCCAATTTTGATTTTCAGTGGCAGATGTTGCTGCTGTAGATTTAGTATCAACAGAACCGTTGTATTGATGTCCATAAGAATCCGGTAAATCCATAGTATCCTTTGTGAAAAAGGAATCAAGATTTTCTAAAGTTGCCAACATGTGGCTCAAAGAATCTTGTTCATCAACAGAGGCACCATCAGGCATAATCATTTGCTGTTGATTAATGTAATTTTGTTGTTGCAGTTGTCTATTGAACTGTTCTTGTTGTTCCGCAGACAATGGATTATATTGAACATAATCATCTCTATTGAATTGTGGTTGAGGTGGCAATTCAGTATCTTGTTCGCCACCTTCGTTGGTTGAAGTCATCACACATGTTGAGAAAACAGAATGAATATTGTTTCTTGTTCTTGCGGTACTAACAGCAGACATTGGGATGGACCAACCACTTTCATCCGGTATGCCAAACAATGTTGCAATCTTTTCGTACTCTTTTCTCATTGTGGAATCACCAGCACTCATCATCAAATAATGCTTATCTAATGGAGATGCAGAGATTGAGGTGGCTTCATCCAAAACTTCTAGTGCCTGATCCACATAATCTGTCATCAATAATCTTAACAATGGTGAAACCAAATCAGCACCTAAACCAATAAATTCCTCACTTCTCAAATCAACAGCTCTGAAAATATGTTTTAACAAATCCATTGTTTCAATCTTAATCCAACTTGTCTTATTAAATAACAACCCAAGTAAGAAAATCAGCGTCTGGGCAGCATACTTGGGGAAAAATTGTCTTTTAACAACACTGACAACTTGACTCAGGAAATCTTCTTTGTTTCTAAATCTCTTTTTAACTAAAGAAGTAATTATTCTTGACAATGCTGGTATATTGGCATTATCTGCCATAGTACACAAAACATTAGCAGCGTTAATAACATCGTCACTAAATCTTTTGGTCACTTGAGCGTTCAAAAATCTAGGCATATTGGCCATAAGCGCCATTATTATTCTAGAATCACCAGATCCAATAATTTCTGAATCGCTTAACATGTTCAATCTATCCAATAACTTCATTGATGGTTCATAAGCATTCGAAGATCTCAAACCAATCATGATAATGAATTGTAATCCATCAAATCTACCTTCCCATTTGGGTGGGAATGTGGCAATCAAACATTTAACAGTATCTTCTGAATCCAAATCAATTTTCGAAATGAACTTGGATAAGGCGGAAACAACTTCAATAAATTCAGCTTCATGGATCGTATTAAGACAAGCAATAACTGACCAAAACAATTGCGGGAAATCAATCAACTGTTCACTGTACAACTCTGCAATGGTTGCATTCAAGGTCATTAGAATTTGCATAGAGAAGCTTTGAATACCTGGATTTTCATCAGAGACCGTATTTGCTAAACACGATAACATGTCACGCAACATACCCAGATCCAAAAATGAGATCAAACAGCGGAACACTTGGAATGATCTAGACGCAATATGCATAACCTTACAGGAAGTTGCCCATGTCAAAGCGCACATACTCCAATCCTGTTGTATGGTGGCTGTTGGTTTTTCAAAGATACTCAAAACGTTTCTAATTATCGAGTCCATATTTTCTGGAATTCTTCCACCGTTTTTATCAGATGTGACATCACTATGTAGCCACAAATGCTTTTGATAGTCTACGCTTCTCAAAGAACCCACTATCTTCTTGAAATGTTCCTCTTCAGAATCGCCATACTGATGGATTAAATGAATAAGCATAGCACATGCCTGTTCTTGAACAATCGCTAGTTGATGATCTAACAAGACAACTGATAAATGTAGTAACAATGGTAATCTAGATTTGACAGTTTCACTCGGAGTTAACAACAAATCGACCAAGAATATAACAGACAACTCACACAAGGAGAATGTTGGTGTTGTAATTAGTTCACTCTTTTGAACAATCTTTGAAAGTTCAGCAACATATGGCAATTCAATTTCAACAGAATCTGGATTTTCTTCAACTTGGCCTTTCTCCACAGCGGATGCTATTTCTTTAATATCAACTTTGTCATCAACTACTGTAGTCCTTTTATCAACAGGAATCATTGACTTTGGTTCAAGGTTATTCAGCAATGTATCGACTAAGCAAACACCGCCCGGAATAGTGGATAATGAAACAATGACTTGTCTTGAACATTCTAAAAATGCCAAATTTTTTAACTCCAATGAATGATCAACAATAAACTGATAAATTTCTTTAACGTTTGCACCATTAGCACCGTTACCTAGTGCAACCCACAATGCCTCCACTTCATTTTGAATTTTATGACTGAACTTAACTGTAATTTCGAAGAAATTTATTAAAACCATTAACGAATTATCTCTGTTTGGATGACCTGGGGTTAAATTCAATTCAACTGTTTGAACCCATGGTAACAGGACGGCCAAAATATCTCTTCTTGGACTAGAACCAACAATGTGGAACAACATAGTCAATTCGGAAATCATTCTGAATTTTTCTTCCGGGTAAAGTGTAGCGAATTGAGTTGACAATTGGAATAAAGTTCTTTTGTAAATAATTCTGGATCTACAACAAATACCATCAACGAAATTGATACAGTTGTTTGTATTGTAAAATTTCATCTCAGTGTATTCTAGTAAGTTTGAAGCAGCGGTTCTAACGTTAATATTGTCTGAGCCTGATGAGAATAGACCCAATGCCAATGGTCTGTAGACTGAATACTTGAAGTTGGCACCTTTAGCGAACGCCTCACTTAATGTAATGAAATAGTTACCTAAAGCTGGATCATGCGTATAACACTTCTTGATAACTTCATCAACAATCTCTTCGCAGTCAGTATTAACAGTTAAGATATCCAACAACGCTTTTCTAGCAAGTGAATGAATCTTATCGTTATACGTATTAAACAAGGAGTCAATCCACGATAAAACTTTTGGAATGACAAATGTATCACCTTCAATTGCTATAGGACTGGAACACAGACTTGACATACAACTAATTGCGCTATACTGCAATTGACGTTTTTGCAACTCTAATGAAGCTTGTAATGTGACAGAATCATCTTTTGAAGCTGAATTTTCCATCATCGTACGGTACCTTTGATTAAAAACAGCAGTATTTTTACCATAGCCACACCATTCTTCCATAAATTCAAATGATTGTTTTCTGAATTTAAAAGGTAACCACATTTCCACTTGATTCAATGCGGTGACTTCATAGTGGAAACTTTCCAACAATCCACAGAAATATTTTCTTAGTCGTTGGAATTCAAAGTTTGAATGTGATGAAGGCAACACTAATAAATGCTGGATATTTTCCAAAATAAATTGCAACTTACTCAATATAACTTCATCAACAAACGAAACGTCACTTTTGGAAAACTTGGCAACAACTTTATTCAGTATACCGGTCACTTCAACCCTTAATCTGGTCTCGGAAACTGGTGCAACCCTTTGATTATCAACATCTTTCTTCCAGCTTTCCATTATAACATCAATACTTTGCAGGAAACTCTTAAAAATATTAACGTTCAAACAGCTCAAACCTTCCACTAACGCATCTTTCAACTTGTTATTCGAAGTGGTCAACAATGGAACCACCATTTTGAAAATTGACTTAACACTGGTGATTTTTTGATGCTGGACAGTGAATAATTGCTGCGACTTCTTTCTATTATGCGTTTTTGTCAATGGTGAATATAACGACAGCGCCTGTGTGGAAGCTGTCAAGTTTGGAATATGCAACCTCTGTTCACTAGTTGAGGTCAATGAAGAACAAGCAATTTTCAAGTATAACATGTAATCCCAGATCAAAGAATTCACTTTACCGGAGTGGCTATCATTACTTATAGAAACAATCTGATCGTATAACTGGACCAATCTGATACAACTATGGGATCTTGCAATTGCAATCTGAATAGGGCAACGTTTCACTAATTGATCTAAAACTTCTTCAAAAATTTTAAACCATAAAGCAGCGTCAACACCGTGGTTACTTTCCGCAAGTCTAATAATGGTATCTTTTCTTTGCTTATGTTGTAGTCTGGTGAACCTCTTCAATTCTGCTTCACTTAAGATTGCTTTCTTGGGGTTAATATATTCAAAGTAATCCAACGATTGTAAAACTTGGATGATTCTAGTACCAAATTCAGCAACAAATTTAGATGGCATTCTATTGTGGGCCTTCTTAAATTCCTCTTCTGCAATTCTATCTGAATTTTCATTGTTGTTTGTCAAGTCATAAATAACTTCATCAAATTGTGCAACGATTCTTAATATTTGAGAGCCTAAGAATCTGACCCTAAAATCATGACTGAATAAAAAGAATAACCCATTTCCTTCAACTTCATCAATAATAGTGACAATGTTTTTCAATTCAAGGTCTTCAAAAGTCTTTGTTTCTTGAATTTCTTCTTGGACAAAGCCATGGTTAACGTTATACATTTCATTTGGAGTTTCTGTTGATTCCTTTGAAGTTTCAGTAAGTGATTCCAACCAACATTGTAATAGATCAACATAAGCTTCCACCAACTTTATATACTCAGTTGATGATAAGTACTCGTGATTCAAAAAGCTAGCTGTTTTCTCATCCAAATAGAATGCAGTTCTAGCAAATGTTATCATGATAACATTTGGGCTCTTTTTTGTCATTAATATCTTTAATGTTTCCAGTGAAAAGTTACTAACGTTATCATCCTCATGAATACAATTCTTAACGAGTAATTCGATAATTTTTCTATATTGAGCAGAGTTGTTGTTGACACACCAAGTGACACTAGAAATAACAGTAGAAAAGAGTTCAACATTTTTGGAGCTATTGTCTTCGGTATGGAAATAACTTGAGATTTTCAGTGGCAAAGTTGGAGTTGAGCTTGAACTTGTACTCGAAGATGGTGTAGAGACTTGTGAACTACCATTGGTGTGCAAATCCAAAGTTTTACAACCAACTTGATTATCCAATAAGAACAATAAATTGTTAAAAATATTGGAAACTTCATCATGAACAGCAGCATTGGAAGAATGACTATCAAAAATCTCTTTGTTGTCTTCGTTGCTGAATTCCATTGGATCTAATGAGGAATGAATAACATCGTCTGTAGGGAATGGTGGTCTCTCCTTTGATTTGTAATCTGATAAAATGCATGAATATGCCCTAATACACAACGTCATTTTCTCATGCGATAAGTTTTCTAAACTAAATCCATTGAATGAACTTTTCATGATTGGTAAAACAATATTTTCCAAAGTGAAATTTAGTTGTGGGTAAGCCATAGTTCTTAAAATTTGAACAGTTGCTTGAATTAATAGAAAATCATGGGTTATCCACTGTTGTTTCTTATTTTGTTGATTTTGGAATAATAAATTAGCAATCATTTCCAAATTTCTAGTTTTGGCATTCAAAGTATCTGAATATCTGTACAAATAAGCCCAAATTGATCTTGCCAAACAAGTTGTAATAACAATCTTTTCATATGTTGGGAGCTTTGGCTTTAATCTTTTGATATTCAAGTCCACAATTTTCAACCATTGTTGTTCAAACAACGTCTTTGGTGCCACCGATAATGATGTTGAAACTAAAGTTGCACCACTTTTCCAAAATTTAGGGGGTTTTTGCACAGCAATGTTCAAACTCTTCGTGTATATGATCTTGATAGCATCCACCCAAGTTGGGTGATTCACTTCAGCGGTTAGTGAACCAGCTAATGATAGTAATAATTGATTGATAACATCACAGTATGATATTAAAATGTTTTCATTCTCACATTGATAGAAAAATTTAGCTACACTTTTCATGAAATCGGCACCTTCTTCGAATCTTTCTAAAGACGCATTTGAAAATTGTAGATAACGCATTCCATGAATCAAAAGGTTCAAACTGGATTCGTTCACGCCAGTTCCATCAGTAAAACCAGATGGGAACTTTTCTAAATCACCAATAAATCTATCACTGACACTCAAGAATGATTTTTCAGACATATGGCCCAAAAGTTCAGCTAATAAATTCCAGTTTGATGAATGTATCAAACTTTGACTCACTAAAAATGGATCAATATTTTTTAAATAGTTATACATGATTTCTTCCAAACCTGTTTCTTCAATCAACGTTGAATTTGGTGTTTGACGAACAACTTCAACTAAAACTCTCCAAAGGATATATGTACTGATGGTGAATTGTCTATCTGCTTGAGTAAAAGTTATTTCTGACTTCTGGACTCTTAGTTGTTGTTGTTGTGTTGCATTTTCGTATTCTTTACCCATAATCATTGAGTCTTGAGTTGATTTAGATGATCTTGAAGCTGATTTTTTATGTGTGTACATTTTCTCTTTAGATTTCAAACTTTTCCAAAGGATCATATCTTTTTCAAGCATCGATCTTGCCATTTCTCTCAACTCGGATTTACCTCTTCTCCAATGCATGACGGCATCCGTAACAGATTTTGGCTTTCTTCTTGCAATGTAACCTAATGAACTTATGATTTTGTCGAATGAAGGATCAACACCTTCCGATAATAGATCAATGATATTTGGCTCTCTATCGAGTGGAACACTGTTTAGACATAAATTCAACTTTCTTTCGGCATGTTTTGTGAATTGACGAACCATTATATTGAGAGTATAGTTGGGGGATAAATTTCGTTGTTTGGTAGCTATACTGACCTTCCTTTGTTCTATTATAGTGGAAGGAAATTGTGGTTCACTTTGATTCATGGGCGTTTTTGGTTCCAGTTCTTGTGATGGAGGACTACCCAGTTTGAATGCCATTGGTTGCAAACCGTACCCGTCATCATCACCATTATCATCATTATCATTTCCATCGTTATAGTTGTGGTGGGTGTTGCCGTTATTGTACAATTGACTTTGAGGAGAAGATTGAGCCGAAGGTGATACATATTGATTTTGAAGAGCATCCAGATCAATGAAAGCTGGATGGCCCACTTGTTCGTTTGAATTACTATTATTTGAGGTTGGAACAGACAAATCTGGGATTTCAATTGTGTTAAGTTGATTCTGTGTTGGTTGATCTTGCCCTGATCGACTGGGATCTCCAGTAATATTGCTAGCACTCATTTCGCTGAGCCTTAATGTAGAATGTATTGAGAGCTAAATACCTGTCAGAAAACAAAGGTCGATGAGGGAATGTTCGGAGATGAAAACTAGATTGAAATATAATTTGATCAATTAGGTATATGGGGTTAGGATATGGAGGTATACGATGTTGGAAATGTAGTTCAATGGCGTAAATGAAAAAAAGAGGTGTAATGGTATTTGTGTCTATAAATATATACATTTAAATACATAATCAAAAAAAACAAAAGGGCCTTTAAAACATTGCGACGAATTTGGAAACCGTCATTTTGTGCATTTTTTTTTTTGGGTCGATTTATAAGAATTTTTGTAGTAAACCATCTGCCACATACTACTGACGTGTCAATTGACTAGAGTGTCTTGGTAGCGGGGCAAAAGAGGGCAAAGGTTTTGACAAAAAATTTGAAACATTATTCAAAGCCGATAGACTGTTGCGACGACAGACACATTTGCCCAAAATGGCAGTGAAATTCTGTGTTGATATATTCAATAGTAACCTCAAGGTTAGGTAAACATCAATGTATACTCTACCATACTTTTGCCTAACACGTTATACCCACTAATCCAATTGCACACAATATTACTGTTCAATATATTATAGACTTAAAAATGAGGTATGCACTTTCTAACAGCACTGAATTCTTTGAGAGAAACTATAATTGAGGTCGAATGAGAGACTATAAATATGTCATTGCCTATTTGTGCACACTATATAATCATTCAAAAACTCAGTTTTAACACACATATCTGTCCATAGATCAATACTAACAAGATTTATATTTTTGGCATGTTTTAATTGAAATTGTGCCTTAACTCAAAATGAATTCAAATAGCGGTAGATTTGTCAGAGCTTCAAAATATAGACATGTCTACGGACAAGCATTTAAGAAAGAATTATGCTATGAGAATTTAAAGGCCACCCTGAATGCATTCGATAGTAATATTATCAAATGTAACGGTAAATACCTTTCCTTAAATTCCAACGGTATCGGATCTTTTGTTGTTATTCCATTGAATGAAGTTGGTAAATCTCCGGATAAAGTCCCAATGTTCAGAGGTCACACTGGTGGTGCTGTTTTAGACACTGATTTCAATCCTTTTGATGACAAAAAAATAGCATCTGTTGGTGAAGATGGTAAAGTTTTGTTGTGGGAAATCCCAGAAGATTTTTCCTGTAACAAAGCAGACCCTGACAACATTGTTGATGTTGAGCCAGTTGCTTCATTATCTGGCCACTCTCGTAAGATTGGCCATGTTTTATACCACCCTGTAGCTGAAAACGTTTTAGCAACTTCGTCATTTGATTACACTGTTAAAATTTGGAACTTGGAAACTGAAAAATGTGAAGTCACTTTACAACACAAAGACTTAGTGACTTCATTCTCTTTCAATTACAACGGTTCATTAATTGCCACAGCTTCAAGAGATAAGAAATTGAGAGTTTGGGATGTTAGATCCGGTAAGTTACTCACTGAAGGTCCAGCTCACTCTGGTGCCAAATCTTGTAGAGTTTGTTGGTTAGGTGATACCAACAGGTTAGTCACCACCGGTTTTGATAGATTCTCTGAACGTCAATTGGGTGTCTGGAAAGCCGATGCACTTGAAGAAGGTTGCATCGGTGGTTTCTATACCGTGGACTCATCTTCTGGTGTTTTAATGCCATTCTACGATCCATCCACATCATTATTGTTTATTGCCGGTAAAGGTGATGGTAACATCAGATACTTTGAATTTGAAAACGATGAATTATACCAACTCTCAGAATACCAGTCAACTGCACCACAACGTGGTTTTGCTGTTATGCCAAAAAGATGCGTTAACATCAAGGAAAATGAAATTGTTAGAACTTTCAAACTATTAAACGATAACTCAATTGAACCAATTTCATTCATCGTTCCAAGAAGATCTGAAATGTTCCAAGATGATATTTACCCAGATTGTCCATCAAGCGTGCCAGCTTTAACTGCCACCGAATTTTTCTCTGGTTTTAAACAAGTTGAAGGTCCAATCTTGTTATCAATGGCTGACTTATACGAAGGTGTTGAACAACCAGCATTATCAGAATCAAAAGCAGCTCCAGTTGAAAATACCGAAAAGGCCGCTGAGCCAGAACCTACCCTCGCTCCAACTAAAAAGGAAGAACCAAAAGAAACTGAACCTGTTGAGGAAAACAAGCCTGTTTTCACAAAGACTCAAGAACAAGGAATGGATGATTTACTGAAGACAAAAGAAGTCAATTCCTTATTAGACAAGGTGAACTCTTTGTCTGATGATGATACACAAGAGGTTGAACCTGAAGATGAAGACACTGAATGGGCCGTTGAACCATCCTCTGGTCCTGAACTTGTCAAGGAGAAGACTCCAATACCTGTTTCTGAACCAGTCGAGGAAAAGATCGTTGAGCCAGTTAAAGAAACGGTGAAGGAAGAAAGAACCCCAACTCCAGCCCCAGCTCCAGTCAAGGAAGAAATACCAGTTCCAGTTCTTGCTACCCCAGTCAAGGAAGAAACACCAGAAGTTGCTGCTCCTCCTGCAAAGGAAGAAACTCCGACTCCAACCACTGTTGCCACTTCAAAGGTTGCTACTGCCGCTGGTGGATTAAAAGCCACTGTCGATAAGTTGCAATCCCTAGTCATTTCTTTGGAATCCACCATCGATAAGTTGTTAGAATCAAACTTAGCCAAGGATGAAAGATTAAAGAGTTTAGAAGACAAAGTTGATGAGTTATTAAAGAAATAAACAAAATCTTCCAAACAAAATACTGTTGATTAGATATGTGTTACTTACATGTGAATATAAGACGTTCTAATAACTAGAATCTTACTTCACGTTAAAAGATTACTTGTTTTTATTTATATATAGTTGCGTGCCTTTTGTTTGTAATTCTTATAACCATTTTCAATCCCCCTTCTTGTATTGTCCATCTTTATGATTTCATTTATTTTTTTTGTTTACCATTTCCTTTTTTGTTTGTATAGTCTCTGTCTACTTTTCTCTGTCTAGTTCTTATAGATGCCATGATTATTATTTGTTTTTCCTTATATGTCAACTAAGATTCATATTGTAGAAGAGTACACTAGTGGAACGAAAACTGATCTAGAAGGATGCTTTTTAAAATCATGTTTTACTAGGGAACAAATAGTAGTAATGTTCAATAAATTAATATATATTAAGGGATGTAAAAGGCATACAATAAATACGTACAAGTATAACCCATTAATACACACACTAAACGCAAATTCACGCTTGTTAATGTTTCTTTAAAAATGGCACACCCTTCTTCCTACTGCGCACCTCCTTCTTAGCTTCGATGCATTCTCTAATCATAAACCCAACACTCTCTTCAACATTTTCCCAGGCTTCAAAAGCACAACTAACTTGAATAAATCCAACGTTCCACTCTTTAGCTAACCGGCGACCTTCGCCAATTAACAACGGGCTGGCCAATTCATGATCGCAATGCGTAGCAACGACAATAATTGGTGGGACGTAAACATCACTATTCGCCAAATTCTCAAACTCTCCAACATTACCCAATGCCCCCGTTCCAGCCGTTGATCCTGCTGCTTGAGTTTTTTCACGTTTCCATAGGTTTTTCAACGAACGGTTCAATGAGAAAATGTCGTACTCTTTACCATTCTCCCAGCTCTCAATGAATTCTGCATATTCGGCCCATGCTTGCACAATCGTTGTTCTTAGTGCTTTCAAGATCTCAATAGGCTCATGTTTCTCAACAGCACTACTTCTCGTGGCATCATCGTACTCTAGACCCATCTCAAATGCTACCATCGGTGCCGTTGTTGTTGTTGTTGCATGAGGAGAATATGGTGGTCGACTATCATCTGATTCATAAGCAGGTGGTTCTATATCGGTTGTTGTCTCAGGAATGCAACTGTAACACAAAAAATACCCATCAATGGAACCGTTTAAATCACTGATTCCGGACCCAACGAGCAATGGTTTAACCCTTGCTCTGTTGCCTGGTATATCCGCGCCATCTAGATCGTCGTTCAAGTTTCTTAAAACATCGCTAGAGAGTTTAGAATCAAGTGAACGTTCCAAGAATGGAATTAAATCGTCAGTGGTGACACCTGGTGTATCGATCAGTTCTAGTAAAATCGGTGTTGTTATTGGTGGTTTGTATGTAATGTTTAGGTTTTCACGTTGGTTTAGGTATGAGAGCGAACCAATTGTTGAGCCTGAGATTTGAGTTGATGATGCTGATGCTGCTGACATTATGGACGAGAAGTAAGAGCCTTTACCGTTTGTGAAACCACTGTTTGTGTGGTTGTTCAATGGTGAACGATCGAATGGTGACCTTCCTGTATAATTATCGTCATCAAATATGTACGTGGACATGTAATCTAACTCGTAATACTTCAAAGTGTCATTCAAGATTTCAGTTTGACTTGATGAATGTGCATTTGTTTGGAAACTGAGTGAAGGAAGTGCAGTTTGTGAATTGTTCGAGGTCACCGATGAAGATAGCGATAATTTAGCAGATTGTTTATTGTTGGAATGTTTAGGATGATGTTTTTCAATATTTTTAACTCTTGTTATGATTCTACTTGTAAGTAAGATATTGTCAGATTGCAGCAGATCCATTTCATCTAACTCTTTAAAAGTCACATTAACATCTAAAAGAGCTCTCGTTTTAGGATTTTTAGGTTGGAATTGAATCAAAGTTGGTGAATTTTGTAAAGTTGGGTAGTAGTTCCCTAGAGACTTATCATTTGTAATTATAGATAGCATGGAAGATTTAGAAGATCTATGAGGACCCAACAGTGCAAACCGAAGTGGTTTATCGGTTGTTGATCTCAACAAATTCTTCTTCATCTTCTGATGATTATTTGAAAAAGACATTGTATTGCTTTTTTGGTAACGTTATTTTTTGCTATTGATTGGTCTAATGGAATTTATGATTTAAAGTTAAGTTGAGTTAAGATGAGATGAGATGAGATGAGATGAGATGAGATGAGATGAGATGAGATGAGAGGGAAATAGAATAAATTTTATGAAAAATGAAAAGAGTTGACAAACTGTAAATATTCAGATCTATATTTATTACTATAAACCAAGTAATCTAAAATATAAATCAAGAAGAGGAGAAGAGGGGGTACTTATAAATGGTATTTATATAGATTAGAAAAAAAAAGTAAAATACAAGAATGTAGCAAATGAATAAGATTGTCAAAGGAGATAAAAAAATAAAATGGAGAAAAAATGTATAGTATGCGAATGAAATCAACGTGCATTTGCGGGTGCGCATAGAACATCTTCAAGAAGCATAAAAACGATCCAATAATACGAGTGTCACCACCTCCACCACGACCCCCACTACAGTATCAATTTCATTCTATCCATCAATATGGCACCATCTTATATGGTACAATAATATCATATATGCCTATAGTACATAAATTTCAGGACTCCCGGTTTCAGATTATTTTTTCTTATTCAAAAAACATTATTATACAACCCTCGTTTTTAATAGACTCTTCCACGCAAGATCCTGGCTTTTCTTTTGTATTCCTGTTTCTTCCACTCCGGTGTGATATCCGGCGTTTGACTGCTTTAAAGGTCAATTTTTAGCAAATAAGTTTAGCAATATGTAACTAACTTTATTAAAATTAACTTTTTAAAACGCTTAGCTGGCTATCTAAGCGCAATTTCAAAACATCCCATATATCTGATCAATAACAGAGCAATCATCGAAAACAAACATAAACAGAAGCTAAACTCTGTCAAATACACACCAGCCGCAAAAACCGTTGTCCCGTGCATATCAGCCACACCTACATTCCCGTCTTTAATAATAGAATTACCGGCCACACCGGAAAACCGGATCAGGCGTTTGAGTAGTGGGCGTATTTCATAAATAGGTATTTCATAAATAGGGAATGTATTGTTGCTACTCATCACTTATCTTATCTATCTACTATAATTAAACGCTTCCAGCCAGCTATAGAACGATCCTCCGTAAATGAAATCCAGACTCAACTTTAGAGATCTTTGTAACATGAAATCTTTATCATAAGAATAAAACATCATAACAGACCCCCAAATAACACCTGAACTCAAACACCATCCAATAGTTTCTGTTTTATTCAACACTTTTTTCAATTCACCGTTTTTACCATATCCTCCTGTATGAGTAGTTAAAGCTGTTGATGATTTTTTTGACCTCACTATTGATCTTGAAATCTCCCTAGCGATATATTTACCCAACCCTAATGCGACCCTTGACAAACAAAATAGCGTGATTTGTTTGGTGATTGATTCGTTTAGCAAACCAGGAGACTGACTATTTAACAATCCACCGTAAATAACAGCACCACCAATGAATCCACTCACGAAATTATTCAAATGTTCAATCTTCTTCTTATGTTTTGCATTGTATAAACCTGGACAATTGGTAAAATTATTCAAAAGAATTAAAACAAATTTGTAAACAATAGCGAACGCAGCTAGGATCTTACCATGATCCAAACTTAATCTAACTGATTTAGCCACTTTTTGGAAGAGTTGTTTCAAGAAATTTTGATTCTTGTTTATACTTAACAGTTGAATCGATATTGAATGGATGAATCTCACCCTGTATCCGTAAATCATAGCATTTTTGGAATCGGTTAAAATGGTTTTGAGGATTATCTCAAGAAGGTCACTTGAAGGACCTTTATCAATTGATATATCAGATGGCATTTATTTGGTTTATTTTGTAAACTTATAGTTGTATTTTAGTTTGTAGTTGGGGATTTTGTTTTTTTCTTTATTTGTTTACCCCACAATTTGAAAAAATGATTCTGTTACGCTATATAGGTCAGTATGCAACGAGCTTATTTTGAGTTATTTATTTTGTAATGATTACCTCTTACGAATGTTCAAACTCTCTTTGTAATTATAAATTTATAATAAAGACAAACTAGTATCATATTAATAGAGTAAAGATAAGTATCGATTAGCTTTTTTATGTGATCAAAATGAACAAACAAAAATGAAGGTTTTTTGATGTTTTTGATTTTTTTGACATGTGAAAAAAAAAAAAAAACAACTAACAAACATGGCGGTGCACATTTTTTTACCAAAACTTTTCATATTTGGACACTTTTCCAAGTGTATCCTATTACTAAAATCCTATCTACATGGATAAACGAATACGGTATAGTTGTCTCTTTATAAGAAAAAAAAAAGATTATGCATTTTAAGTGAAAAAAAACAAAAAAAATTAACGTAAATATTAGGAGGGTCAAATTAGAGAGTAAACCTTTAAAACAAAAAAAAAGATGTTAATAGAAAAGAGAACAAAACACGTGGCTGAAAGTACAAAGATTAATGGTACAAGCCTTCTCTAGCTTGAATCAGTTGGAGATAATAACTCTTTGTTGTTTTTCTCCATTTTTCGCCCCAAATGATATAAGGAGCAGCCAAAAACATAATAAACAAATTCAAAGATGCCAACACAATATAAGTATTCTGTGTTCCTGAATCATTAAGCCATGGAGAACAAGCAAACGTGAAAATACACCCAATCAAATTATTGATAACTGCATTGGCAACCAAAGATTCAAGAATCAGTTGGTCATAAGTATCGATAATGTACAGCATGGAAATCGTTCCTGCTGATGAATATAGATATGCAATCAATCCAAGTCCAACATAAGTGACTCTCCAATTCAAATTCTTGGAAACTCCAAATCCAAACATTAATAAACCTATGGAACCAATGATACCTGAGAAAAAGGCAAAATATAATCTGAATTCAGATTGAACGATACCGTTACTACGGCGTGCCATCCACAGGATGAGATAGTCGGTTAATGAACCGGCGTAGATACAACCGACAAAAGCACCGATAATGCATGGAATGTTCATTGATGCCACTCTTGAACTTGAGTAATTGAAAGGTGGATCATAAAGCATCGTGTCTTCAGTGGTTACATAAAAAGTTAAAATGGCTTCATTTAAACCCCAAGTCAAACCCGAGAATAAAACAGGCGGGAACCAAAAACATCGAACGGTCAATAACAATAATCTAATGTACTGCTTCACAAACGATAAAAACGATTCAGATGCTTGTTTGCTCAATGTTAAAGGTGCATACCTTTTCCATAATGGGAATTTAGCGTCATGAAAGCCCAAATTGAAATCTTCTTCGCTACTTGAAACTCCATGCCTCATTAAACTCATATTGAGAGCCAGATTAGCTTTATGATGTTTGAACCTCCTGTAATTGAAAGAATCTTCCTCCACCAAAAACAGCACCATTATCAGCAACACACCAGATGCTATAGCACCTGACCAACCAACCCATCTAAAATCCCGACTAGTGCTTATAAAATTGGCAATCAATGGTCCCAAATAAGTACCCAATGAAGTCGCCAGCACATAAATCGTAATAACTGCTCCAAGTTGATGTCTGAAAAAAATACTACTTAAACTTAATTGAACCTGCGCACTGTTACTACCTTGTGCAAAACTAATAAGGATCTGTGATCCAAACGCTTGACCTGTATTCTTCATCGTGGCGAAAACTATCGAGCCAATTATGGCAAACAGCAAACCTAACAAATACGTTATTTTTCTCCCGCACATTGAAGCCAGTGGGGAATATAACCAAGTAGATAATGCTACCGACACAAGCAATAACCCTGCTGAATTGTTTAATGCATCGTATGAAATACCAGTTAATTCATTAATTGAATCTTGTGGGGCAGAGATATCATTTGCTAGTGCTGATGTGAATGCGGTTACAAGCATTAGCATGAAGAAATGAAGAGATTTTTTGCGTACAGTCCAATTCAAAGGGTCATTTATTGAATTTGTTGGTTGAGGAAGTAATATGACACCATACCTCGTCTTCAAGTCTGGTATTTCTTCTAGTGGCCTGTGTGAGTTATATTTGTAATTTTTCAATATTGAATCATCACTGTAAATAGAATTTTTTGCCTTCCTTTCTGTATCACTGCAGATGCATATATAGAGTAGGTTCCAGGGACATATTGTGGATGGTTGATATCAGTATATCTTTCCATATTATGGATGAATGCGATGTGATTTTTTTTGGGGTCTGATGTCTAATAGCAAAAGTGTGTTTTTATATTCGAAGATGGGAGTAGAATAATCCGTACGATGGAAATGCATAAGTTGTACGATTAGTAAAGAGATTTAGATGAAAACCGAAAAATTACTAATTTTGATAATTAGGAATAAAAATTAGTAATAATAGTTATTGTCATATAGGTAAATAGATATATAATGATGGATATATATATTTGTACTTAGGTATAATATAGTAGATATGATATGACATGGTAAACAAGAATTAATGAGATCTTGTTGCAGTGGCCGAAAGGTGCGTGTAAACAAAGATCAAATAACGCGTAACCGCCGCACAATTCTCAAAAACCACCGCCGTTGCCCGTCCCAGCAAAAAGCAAAAAAAACACCAGCGAAGACGCACATCACATCACATCATTTCTCTTTGTAAATAACACTCTTCGATTATCGTGCCAATGAACAAGCGTTTGATAACTCTCAATTCACGTAATACTTTAACATTGATGGTACATTTCATAGGAGAAGAAGGTCCTTCTCACCAGGGAAACTGATCTTATTTGAATTATGATACCCATCAGGTTTATTTATATGTGCAAACCAATTCAAGTACAACCCAATATTGATTCATATAAATGGCTTCCTGGGAACAGGGGATATAAATCGTTGGTTTCAAATCCAAGGTACTTTGTTAAATCGTGGTTAATGTTTGGATAAACTAAACTTACCAGTAGTAGTTAATTAACTCCAACTCCATGGCAACCAACGACAAATGAAATTAAGTAGAGCCACACCACTTTGCCACCAAACATATAGATGTCAAACTTACCCATATTTTGGTAACAAAACATCGTGCAAATTTGAATGAACACAAAACACTTGAGACTGGTTCTTTATCTTGCAAATACTTGTGGTAATACAAATGTTGCATTTTATATATCATGAATGGATACTGTTGACGATGTTAACACACCAGCCCAAAGTATGTGTTTTAGAGATCCCGGAAATAAGTGTTTTATCAGTAAGAAAACTGAACCCTTTGTATGGCTGTCTCCAGTAGCGACTCTTCAACCCAGAAAGTGTTAATATCTTTTTGATAGTTTTACAATCGTAGATAATTGAAGCTGTCTACTTCAGAATGATTCAACTCTCTCAAGAGAAAGGTCACTGAGATCTTTCCTCAAAAAAATTCCATTGACTGGAGTAGTCATTCCTGTTCCTTTTTAATCTGAAAAAGAAGTACAATGAATCCTATTTGTAGTAGAGGTTGAAAATAAGATAAAGAGATTGGTGGTACAATTAAAATGGGAAACTTGGATCACTTTGTTAAAAAAAAAAAAAATAACATTATCTTCATGGGCAGTGGTGCATCTTTCTGCAGCTCAAAAGGTTAAAGTAGAATTTGTTTGGGGAAAGCATACGTCATAATTGTTTAACAAATTCTGAAATAGCTTAAATGCGTCACTACTACTAATAGCTGGCTGTCTTTGTAGTTGAGAGGAACTGTGAGTGACAAATTAGGGCGTTTTGATTCTACTGATTATATACGTGTCTCTTTCTCAAAATTTATTAAAACTCATGATTGTACGAGAAATCATTAAATGTTCTGTTTGCTGTTTCTTTATGATTCAAAGATACAACTGGAGGTTTGGTTAGAAGGTGAAAGAAACTACCTAAATTATCACAGTCAGGTAATTTGAATAAATTGACTAAAAGTGGGACTGTACAGGAAAACTAGCATCGACGCGTCGATATAAGACCAATTGAGTGGTTTGGGACACCCTTATTGTGTTGATTCTTTCTTTGCACCAGTGGAGTTATTCATCTCCCCCCCCCCACTTTTTCACTTTATGACCACTTCAATTGTTGGAGATTTCAACAATAAATATATGGATCTATTGATGCAGCCATATATATATATATGTTGCATTCAAAGACTTGTGTAAGTTATCGGAACTGCAATACAGTTTAGTAGAATTTAAAAATGATAATCTTCATAGAGATGTCGTGCATGTACGACTTATTGTGTAACTTTATTGATCTCCAACTTCTATTGGTAATGATGATGTGGAAAAAGCTTTATACTTCGTTATCGATTATTAGTAGTATATAATTATTTAGAAAAACATAATACCCATCAGCCTTGTTCTCAAGTTTGTGATAATGTCAAAATAATTCCTAATATAAATTTTTCAAAACACAGTAAACCATAATAAACAGGAAAAAAAAAATTCTTATTTTGTAAAGTTTGCTTACGTCAAATGAATAGCCGCACTAGTGAAAAGATTTCAAAACAATTCTATTTCTGTAAGACAACAAACAAAAGTTGATTATTAATTTATTCATCCGACCCGTTTCTTTTCTTTTAAAAAGTCCCGCAATATGATTTATTACTGCCAATAAGTATTAGTAATAGTAGATGTTGTACACAACATATAGTTGTTGTATTCAGATACGAGGCGAAGGTTTGGTATCTTAACCAACCATGCGTACATTCAATAAAACCGTTATGTATGTGTTTTTTTCCGGATCGTTTTTAATTTCAGTTGGCTGATTTTTTTTCTTTTAAAGCCGGTTAATCATCGCTGAGCCTTTGAAATTCCTTTTCTTGGTTTCATTTGTTCGATTACTAATATGTTTTGATTTCAAATCAATAGCCAACTATCTATAGATGATATTTGTTCATATGCATATTCATATATAAAGATGTTCAATTCCTCATTTACCAGAATAGTTTGAATCTGATCAATTGATTAGCATGTTCAAGTATTAATACACATTACATAACCACTACATATGCATTCAAACTAGTTTAATAAAACAAAATCAAAAATGACAAAACTCGCCGATTCCAACTTGTTCAAACCAATCACTTTAGGTGATGTTGAATTGAACCACCGATTCGTCTATGCTCCAACCACTAGATTCAGAGCTACTAAAGACTGGTTTGTCACCGATGCTATGGCCGACTACTACGGTGAAAGAGCCGAAAAGAATGGTGGTTTAATGATCGCTGAAGCCACCCATGCTGCTCCATTGATTGTTGGTGCTTACAGCAACACCCCATCTTGTCACACTGAATTACACGCTAAAGCTTACGGTAAATTAATTGAAAGAGTTCATGAATCTGGTACCAAGTTTGCCATTCAATTATGGGCTTTAGGTAGAGTTGCTGATCCTAATTTGATGAAGGAATTAGGAAGACCACTTATTGGTGCCTCTGACATTTACTCTGACGAAGATGCTAAGAGAGTAGCTATTGAAGTCGGTAACGAATTGAGACCAATTAGTTTGGAAGAAATTGAAGAATTTAAGAAACAATTCATTAACACTGTCAAATTGGCCATCAATACAGCTAAAGCTGATTTTGTTGAAATTCACGGTGCTCACGGTTACATGTTCGATCAATTCTTGCAAGAATCATCAAACAACAGAGCCGATAAATACGGTGGTTCCATTGAAAACAGAGCTAGATTACTCTTGGAACTTGTTGATTTGGCTATTGAAGCTGTTGGTTCTAAAAAAATTGGTTTAAGATTATCCCCTTACGCCAAGTTCCAAGGTTCCGCAGGTGTTGATGCTAAAACCCACCCAATCGCTCAATTCGGTTACGTTTTAAGTGAGTTACAAAAAAAAGCCGATGCTGGTAACGAATTGGCTTACATCTCTGTTGTTGAACCAATTATGAACGGTGTAGTTCTTATGGAAGATGAAAGAGAATTCAACACTACTTGGATCACTGAAATTTGGCAAGGTAAGTTAATCAGATCTGGTCACTACTTACATCAACAAGACGTATTGATTAAGGATGTTAATGCAAATGACACAACTCTGATTGGTTCCTCAAGATACTGGACCTCAAACCCAGATTTAGTTTATAGATTAAAGAACGGTCTGGAATTGAACGAATACAAGAGACAAGAATTCTACATTCCCGCTTCTATTAAAGGTTATCTAGGCTGGAACAAGTACGGTGAAGCAAAACTTGCTGATGATGACAAATTGTTCGATAGGGAAGTTCAACCTTTGGTTAAGGAGTTAGAAGAAATTAAAATCAGTGCTTAGTTTTATATAATCTATCTCTATATATATCCATATACATATATTTATTTATGGTTACAATAGAAAAAACAACATTTAGTTCGGAGTATGAAAAACCATTCAATTCTGAGAATCCAGTAGAATTTCACTCGGTTACAAATCTTAAATTTTTACGAAATGTCCGCATTTGGCATTGGCGAAATCTACATGGTTGTTTGTATTATTGATTCAAGTATTTGTAGTAGCATAACCAGTCATCAATATTCAATCCCTTTTATAACGCTCGTTCAATACCATATATCATTTGTTCAAACAAAAAGGGAAAAGCTTCCTTTCCAATAATACGCACACATTGAAAGATTCTACATATATTACAAAACCGGCTAATCGCTCACCATCTTACAAATACTGTTAGTGTTTTCTATAACCCTACAACTGTTATACATTCTTCAAAATAATATTACAATTATATAAATTACAAGAAAAAGATGGAAATTTCGAATACTCCAAGAGGTGGTTCGAAAAAACAACCATCAGAAACGTCCCCGTTACTGGAATCATCTACTCAACCCCACAAACACGGGCCGACAAACTCTAACAATTCACCGTCATCATCTTCATCATCATCATCTCAAATAACACAACCAAAATCACAACAGATTCAAACCAATCAATCGCTTTCCTCAACTGCACCTTCTGAAGAAGAAATAGCAATCCCAGCAAACCTCACATACATCCTCATTTCACTATGGACCGGGTCCTTTTTATCAGCAGCAGACAGCACGATTGTGTCTACAACTTCAAACACAATCGCATCCGCAATGAATGATTCACAAAACGTTGCATGGATAGCAACAAGTTATTTATTAACAAACGCAGTTTTCCAACCATTGATGGGTAAAATCAGTCAAATATACGGACGAAGAAGCACACTTTTATTCGCCCATTTTTGGTTTGCCTTTGGTTGTTTAATGTGTTCGCTATCACGTACCGTGGCTCACTTTGCAATTGCTAGAGGGCTTGCTGGTATTGGTGGTGGTGGTATGTCTGCATTGAGTTCCATTATCGTCACGGATGTTGTGCCGTTGAGAATGAGAGGGTTGTTCCAAGGGTATGCTAACATCATGTACGGTGTTGGTCAATTCTTAGGACCAATAATTGGTGGGTTTTGTTTGTCAATTGATCCTTTGAACGGTTGGAGATGGATGTTTGCAATTCAAGTGCCATTGGTCTTCCTGGCTAGTACTTTAGTCAAGTTCAACGTTCATGAATACGTTAGTAATTCAGAAGAGAGATTGAAAAATAGATTGAATAAAGAGAACCTGAAAAAAATTGATTTACCAGGATCTTTAACTTTGTCTTTCCTAATTCTCTCTATTTTGATGATGTTTAGTGCTCAAACTTCCAATATGGTGTTGGTGTATCTTGGTTCAGCGTTTGGATTTGGGATTTTGTTCTACTACATTGAAACTTACGTTGCCACCGAACAAATCATTCCATCGTTTGCATTCCAAGGAATATTAAGATTAAGTGCATTTGTTGCCCTGTTTGGTACAATGGTTAGTTACTCCACCAGTTTTGTCTTACCGATCTATTTACAGGTGGTTCATGATTTAACATCTTTCCAACTAGGTTTGTTTAACGGGTTTGCAGTTTTCTCTGTTTCTTTTGGGTCATTGTTTGCGGGATGGTGTCTCAAACACGATAAACCAGTTGAAACTAACGAAATCATAAATAGGACCATAAAAGTTTCCATCATGGGATGCTTTTTAATCTTTATTGGAACTGCCAATACATTAGCTTTAAGCTTCAGTTTTAAACCTACACTTCATGTATCTGATTTGAATTACATGAAAATGACATACTTGGTATTAGGCTACACGATCAACGGGTTTGGTTACGGTGTCTTTTTAGTGGGTTTGTTAGTTTTAGTTGTTGCCAAAGTGGGAACAAAACACCAGGCTTCAGTCACTGGTATGAACTACTTGTTTAGATCTATTGGAGCTGTTGGTGGTGTTGGCATCACTTTGAACATTTACGACAATATATTATCTGCTGAATTATACCATTATTTCATTAAGAAGAAGAGACCCAATGGCCAATTCATTTATGATCAATTGATGTCCAATAGTTTTTACGTTAGAGAAGGTTTAGAAAAAGTTTATGTCCGTAAGGTTTTAAAGATTTATAGAGAAGCTTGTACTGATTCAATCATTCTTGTGTTTATTTTTGCTGCAATGGCATTGACTGCAAGTTTGTCTCTAAAACTATATGCTTTAGATTCTAATGGTAGAAGGTTCAGATAAATAAAGTTCCTACTGTTTCAAGCATTGCAGACATTTGAAAACATTTATATATAGTTAAAATTACAATTCAATATGGAAATTGTTCTATGCCAATACATTAAATAAAGTTAGTACAACTTATACAATGGATCCACTAACGGATCATAAACGTAGTCATTATCGAATTGAACACCAGAATACAAAATATCATCAATTTTGATAATCTTCCTATAATTTTCCTTCAAGAACTTCAAACAATAAACAGACTTCTCCAACTCTTCAAGCCCACTGTTTAAGAATATTGTTATTGCCGCAACCATCGATTTAGCCACAAGTTCACAAGGAAGTTCTCCATAACCAGTTCCTATCCCCGTCAGAATTGCCGTATCAATCAAACTATGCTTTGCCATTGATGTGTCATCATCTGCATGACGATATTTCAAGGTTGATAGATTGGCTTTGTTGATCGTACCGAGTAATTCCCACGTACAATCAAACACAAACCTAATAACTTCCAATCTAGTCCCATCATCACCATTTTGGAACAACCGACGGGGAACTCTCATAGTGGGTAAATGTAATATAGAATTAGCGTTTGTCAAATTCCAAGCTTTAGAAAACTTGTAAAAATCAGCATTATCAAACTCTATCAAATTTGCATTATTGGGCGTTAAGTACCCATGGTATTCTTTCAACAATTGATCTTGAACGTACTTTTCTGTTGATTTCCACGAATCTTGGACATTTTCTGAACTGAACCAGTATGCTAATGCAAGGTCAAACCCACCACCCATGTATCCGAATGAGTTACCGGGACTCATAATCGTTGTAGTACTAGTTGACGACTTCACAATTTTGGAGTAATCGGATTGTCCGGTATATTTCGCTGATGGTACAAACTCTTTGCCAAACCATGATGAACTGGCTAAGTTGTCTAACCTACCATTTATCACAGATATCTCAACGGGGCAGTTATTGAACCACCGTAAATCATTACGAGTTGAGTATCTATTCAGCTTGTTGTTGTACTCCTCAAGAGCACTTGTGAAGTGTTGGCATATCACTGGGTTTAAATCCAAAAAAATGATCTTGAATTTTTGTAGCTTCGTGAGTGACATAAATATTTATAGTGGATCATTAACTGTCTGTTGATGTTATTGTCACAGGTTGTACATCGGCTACATTTTTCCAAGTAGAATGGAATTTATAAATTATAAGTTAGAATGGGGATCTTATCTCTTTATCACGTGATAAAACCAGCCACTTCTTCTTTACTTTTCACCAGCCACTGTATACCTCAGCCTTGATCTATCCTATCTGAAGTCCCGATCTCTGTTCCTTTGAAGAATAATTGTTAACTTGCTATATTCATATTTTCCTCTTCCACAGTCAATTGAACTCATGAGTAACAAAAAACAGCATTTTGAGGACTTCTAATCATTTCTTATATTTTGCATTGAAGAAAAGAAAGCAATTAGAAGTCACAAACTAAAAACATTATTCAAAAAGGCGAAGAAAATATGTCATTCGATAACAATTTAGAAGGTTACAACATTGTTCGTTCAATGTACTTCCAATACTGGAACCCAAACGAAAATGCATTCACAACAAAACAATTTTGCAATGGTTCATTAAACGGTAAATTCAACTGTTGGTCAATGGGTGTCGCCCTCCATGCAATTGGAGATTGCAGTATCGCATATCCGGATTTAACCCAACCCATTGTGAAACCAGCAGTCAAGGCAGCTTTGCGGTATAGAAATCGAGGCAAAGGTGGTTACTCAGCTTTTTACCACGGTGGTGAAAACTCTGGGGATGGTGATATATACTACGACGATGATGCGCATTTGTTGCGTGGGATGATTGCTTGCTATGAAGGTACGAAAGATCCTGAAATATTAACAATTGCTAAAGATCTAATGAAGTTTATGATGACAGGTATGACTGACCATCAGTATTGGAAAGGTGTCAAAGGTGAAAAATGGCATATTTCAAAAGCTTACTTAGCTTCGATTTCAAACTGTGCCGGTGCAACATGTGCTTTGAAGTTGATGAAGTATACAGATGATAAGCATGAGAAACAAAAGTTGTACGATTTTGCTAAGTCTTGTTTAAGTTTCTTGATGGATAAAATGTGGGACCCGAAAGATGGATTAATTAGAGATGGTGTTGGTATGGATTCTGAATCCATTGATGTGACGAAATGGAGTTATAACACCGGTGGCACTTTGACTGCCATTTGTTTGATTTATCAATTTGACAACGATCCTACTTGGATTGATAAAGCTAAAGGATTGGCTGAAGCCGCTACACATAGAGGTAAAACAATGTTTGATAGAGATTACAATGATTGGGGGAAACGTATGTGGAATGGACCTTCTTATTTTGTGCAGTTGTTAATGGAAGGTATAGTTGAATATTTGTTGGTTTTTGGTGATCTTGCTCCTGAATCAACAAGAAAATGTTGTGAAAATGAAATTAAACGTCATTTATCGTATTTCAAAAAATACTGTTGTGATCCAAAAGATGGACAATATTATATTTCTTTGGATATCTATAAATTGAGCGATCAAGTTTATAAAAGATACAAAGAAGAATTTGGAGGTCATAAAGATTATAGACCAAGTAATGAGGAACGTTTGGGTGGTTGTGATCATTTACCATTGGAAAAGAGGCCGATGTGCAAGTGTTTAATTGGAGCCGGTTCTGCTGCTAGAATGTTTTTACAGGGTGGTAGAATATTCCCCAAGATGGATCCTGTGGATGAGTTTTGTAATAAACTGTAACGAGTTATAAGCGCATTATCAATTTAATTTGAGTTTTTTGAGCTCGTTTCTGTCGGATCTAGTATATTTCAGATAATTAGATTAGATTTACACGACCATTCAAGCTTCTTGAATTAGCTACTCAATTACCCTACTTTGATTAATAGTATGAAATACTATGATTAAACAATGCAAAATTTGTTGGGTAATTCCAATTAACATGACAGAATACGAATAATAATCATGTTGTTCATATATTATCCAATCGGAGTTATTAATGATTATATTCCGTACTTGATTCTATGTAAAAATTATATTTTTATTGAATAATTCTATATAAATTGTCCAACAAATAATTCATACAATGGTTTATGTAAATTTCCATCATAGTCGGAGAAATGAGTATATAAATGGTGATTCGATTCTATAGTTATCTTTTATGATTATATATTTTTTCATTATAAGGAGATCATCTATCTTTCCTCCCTTCTTTTAGAACCAGATATAGAAATACTATTAAATATTAGATTAAGTAATAAACGATTATGTCATCAAAGTCACAAGAATCTCATGCCGCTCAAGTCCCAAAATTATCCCGTTAAATGATTCGTTTGTAAGCGGCTCGCAGCATGTGTGTTTCTACTGCTTATGTAAGTCATTTTATAATCACTGCTTTAAAGTAGGGAATGCCTACAGGCACCATAGATTTTCCTACAGGAACCATAAATTGAGTAATCTATTATGTAATAACATAATGACATAATCAATCATGCCCACCACATGACATAATCAACTTTGTCCACCACCCTTTGCCATACTTTACCGCAGCAAATGCATTACTTTCTACTACAGAAACTACATTCCATCCTCCACTAGAAGAATTGTAGCATAAATAAAGGGAATAAAAATAAGTCCTAAGTAAAGTAAAAAAGCCCTCGCCTGAAAAACAAACCGATAACTATATAAAACCATAAACAGTTAGAAGTTTAATTGTGAGATTGAAATCAATCAGCATCTAAAAAGAAAAAATTAAGTGAAAATTAAAGCTATCTTACATTAAGAAAGCAGCAGCACCGGCTAAAGCGGCTAAACCAGCAACACCGACTTGAGCAGCGGCACCAGAGTAAGTTTCAACGGAAGCAGTGTCTTCACATAATGAACAGACAGTAGAGGTAACAGTCGAGGTGGAACCGTTGGTGTATTGAGCAGTAGTGATGATAGCACCAGAAGAAGAAGTGGCTTCAGCAGAAGATTCTGTTGTACCTTCAGTAATGGCAGCTTCGGTAGACGAAGTAGTGGCTTCAGCAGCAGCAGCTTCAGTAACAGCTTCAGTAGGAGTAGCAGCAGCTTCGGTGGTAGATTCAACGGCAGCTTCGGTAGAAGTAGTATCAGCTTCGGTGGATGGAGCACATTCAGTACCTGTTGGTTCAGTGGATAAGGCACACATACCTAAGGCAGAGGTTAAGAAACGGCTGTAATCCTCCCACAAACACCAACCACAGTCTCAACTGTCAGATAAACTCATGAAATCACCGTCCGCAGCACATAAACATGATGAGCTGTAGTCACCGTCACTTGCACCATCAGAACTACAAGCTCTGGCAGCAAGAATCATGTTACCACATGAAGCGTGGCATTGGTAAGTAGCGACAGCGACTGGAATACCGGCAGCTTTGGCGAATGCTAATGGGTCAGCAACTGGGGAAGCGTTGACGGAAGCACCTAAGGCAATGATGGTTGGAATTAAAGCTCTGATTGATAACATTTTAGTACTAGCGAATGACTTGAGTTGAGTATGATCAATTGATTGTTAATCTTGATAAATATGTAAGGAAGTAAAAAAAAAAAAAAGATTATGAAAGAGAAAAATTATGGAAAAATCAAATTCTAATTTCAATGGGGAAGTATGAAGATATTTATAATTTCAATTGAGATTGGTTCAAGATCCGAAGAGATAATAATATAATATTGTTCGTCCGATAAAGTTGAATAATGTGGTGGGAGCAATTCCTTTCCGTTGTCACAATGGGTGCAATGGCAGGCAACTATCAAAGCACGGCGGTAACCCTTTTGGGAGAATACCCGGTATGTCCAGCGCCGCAGACCCTTGACTTTCTTTTAACTTTTCTGTTTTTGGTTGATAAAAATGCGGAACTTTTGAATTGAAGTACTAGTTTTTCATCAGTGTGTCTATTTTTTTGTGCTTTTTCTTTATTCAAAACTCAAACGGGATGGATTGTTCACTTGTTTAAGGTTTTCTGCCTATTCTCTTAAAAGTGTGGGTTGGTTGATTAACAGGCAGAGGCAGCCAGTGGAGTATGTAGGTGGTGCACGTATATGCTGATCACGATCACGAGTGTTTGAATTGATACTGCGGTTACTGCCTGTTCTATGGCATCCATCCAACTGGAGTCAGTAGTAGTAAACACACCTGCTGAATTTTTATATACCTACAAGGCTAGAATAAATTATCATCATCTGTATTAAACACGATTTCCGCCCTTGTCTGGTTTATTTGTTCTATTGAAAAATCATTTGCAATGAAGCTGATTTTGAGCATCGGACCCTTCATTTCTCGGTCGTCGAATCTGCGAACTGCTACCAATTTTTCAATAACAGGTGAAGAGCTGAACATTGTTGGTAAAAAGCAGCTTAGTAAAACGGACTATATATTACATATCCTTAGATGTATACTTCTGTATGCTTATCTATTTGCTGACTCTAGAATCTTATACAGCCATTCCAGTAGAGAGAATTATATGAATCAGTTATAAGCCATGTTGCTTCTAAATATTAACGACTAACAAAAATATAGCGTTTACTTATTACTTTTTTTTTTAGAGAAATTTTCTTATCGTTTCTTTCTGCTCTTCTTTTTTTTTGTTTGTTTATGTATAGAAAAGTTTCAGATTCTGCAGATTCAAGTTTGAATTTCACTCAGCATTTCGAATAACGTTAAAATTTAGGTTGCTAAGGAGATAGATATGGCTAACTGGCTGGTTTCTAAAGTACTGATGATTATTGGCGCCTATTCATGGTTAATATTCACGGATCCTTTAAATGGTTCATCTCTGGATGGACAAATAAGTGGTAGAAAAAACAAAAATCGATCATTTTCACATAACGTGAAACAGCCTATGTCAAAAATAAAATTATCATGCAACACTTGTAAATATAGTGTATTTAATCAACAAAGTTGGTTGTTGCAGTATTTTGTACTTCGTTTCCAAGGGCTACTTTCCTAAAAAGTGAACGATTGCAAGCTAAAGGATCAATTCTTATTAGAATTCAAGCTCATGAGTGCACGTAAATGTACAATGACACACTTTTTTTGTAAACGCGTCGATTGACTTTTGAAAGCGACCCTGATTGATCTCTGCCTTAAAAGAGTGCAAACAAGACAATTTGAATTTATAAATCAGCTTGTTTTATAAGTGGTTCAATATTACTGTACATATTTACCAATCAGTGTCAATTCTAATACACTCTTCACTAAACACAAATCTCAACTCAATTCAATTTAATTAACCATGTCTGATACATTACAATCCATCATATCATCTATGATTAACGATGCGCCACCAGGTAATAACATCACTTTAATAAAAGATATTAAATCAATTTTGGATAACGAAAACTCAAAAAAGATAATAGCAGATAACTTGAAACAATTCCATTTGAATAAAGATTTCAAATTAGTTAAATTAACAGACGATGAATTTGGCATCATATCCAAATTTAATCAATCTGGTTTGAAATTCTATGATCCTTCCTTGAATCTGAAGTTTGATTATGATTTTGAAACGTTTAAAGTTATTGATGTTGAAACCGATACGACGAATTCATCAATTACTAATGAAATTGCTCAATTGAACACAAATTTAGAAGACTATGCCGTTGAACATTATCCAATCTTCTATAAATCAATTGTAGTTCAAGACAATGCCGATCCATCAATCGTTTATTTAATCATTGTTGACGAGAATTTAAACGATGCTAATTTCTATAACGGTAAATGGCAATCATTCTATACATTCAACACTTCAACTGGTGAATTAACAGGTGAATTGAAGGTTAAGATTCATTATTACGAAGATGGTAACGTTATTTTAAACACCGGTAAGAAAATCAGTGAATCAAACGTTAGTTCCAAAACAATTATAAACGTTATTGAAAAGGTTGAAAATGCGTTCGAATTAGCAATCTTGAATAATTTCTCTAACTTGAACGAATCCTTGTTTAAAAATCTAAGAAGACAGCTACCTATTAACAGATCTAAGGTTCAATGGGGGAAATCTATGGGTAATTATAAACTTGGTCAAGATGCAGCTGGTGGTAGACACTAGATGTGTTTTTAAATTCTTTAGCAGATGTATAGATTAGGACCATTATGATTACCATTACTTTTTTGATTTTTGTCTGTATTTATCCACGCCAATTTTACATACTTATGAATAAACTTTAAATTTACTTTTTGGGATTTTCGTTCTCCTCCGACCGCTGTAAATAACCTGACAAGTCTACAAGGAGATGAGCTGATAACAGGTGTACCATCGAGCAGGAACAATAACAATACGTTTACAGTATATTGAAAGAGTGCATATCAACTGAATCAAATATCATAAATTAATGGCTATATATATGAATATGAATATTACAAGAACTTAAACAAAGAATAAATAATGAAAAAGATCAAAACACCAGATCCAACCATTTTAGTCATATGAGGATTTGAATTCATCACTCTTGTTAATTTCCCTGATGACTGTCTAACATTTTCCATTAAAGCATTCATCGATCCAGATATATTACTTAACGTGGTTGTGTCTTCTTGTGCATAGTTATTAATATCATTCGCAATGTTTTTAAAAGTTGATATCTTGTTAGCTAAAGAATGAAATTCAGAATCGTTCTCTTGTTCTATTTGCGAGGCTCTTGACATTTCTATGGGTATGTGTAATTATATGGTTCTGCTAATGCAAAGCGGGGTATCACGTGGTTTGCTTGATCAACTATTCGTGTCTTTCTTTTTTTTTGAGTTTGAAAACGTTATTGATGATGTACTAACATGCCAAAACGTAGATATATATTTCATCATCACATCACATCACACATTATAATAGTATCAAATACAGATAGTGATATCAAGTTGAAGACCAAAAACAGCCAGTTTAGTAGTGCGAAACTCGATGTTACATTTTTATGTGGGGATTTGAATCCCCTTTTTGTTTTATATTAAACGAATACTTTCGTCATCAGTAATTGTATTTTATGTTCAACAGAGAAAATTAATATTAGGGTGATTTATTAGGAAGTCCAACTAACACTTTGTTTGTTTTCGTTTTTAAGCATTCCTCTCCCTCAACTGGAGTTTGTCTACAGTTTCGATTTAAGGCACCTAGAAATGAATCACAGATAATGGGGTGCTACGGTTTCAACCAGTAATATAAACAAACAAAATATGGGGTTTACTGTTGTTGAGTCCTACTTAGTAGGCTTCGTAACAAGGATAGGAAGTGGTGTAGGTTCAAGTCAACACATAGCAATTTTAAGCTTGCCAGTTCAATGGCCAATGTGATATCAATCGTCATAGAAAAAACTGATTGTTCAGGTATATAAAACTATTTCGGGTCGATTTACGTAACTGATGATGATCTAACCATATAAGGCTAGCCTAACAGATGTAAATACATCGAGTACTATTCTGTGAGGATAAAATCTAAAAGAATTCAAGGATAATTACCAATGTTAGTAAATCTTTAGTTCGAAATTTTCAACTCAACAATCAAACCCTAATTGAATCAACAAATTGCAACGAACTTCCAATCTTTTCTCAAAGTTATTAAACACATATGTAATTTATATGTATTGCTATCTATTATAGAACTCACTATCAAAATGAAAAGTTAATAGAAGATTCTGAAAATATCAGTTAATAAAGTGGTCGCATGGTATATGAAAACCCCATAATAGGACCGGCGAGTCCCAAGGTTATCATTTCTAGAACGCAAATTATAAGTCATCAGATGAAATTCAAAAAGTTGAATATTGATCGAGAAAGAAATAAAAGTGGATTTATAAAAAGAAGATCATTGATTTGTTTCATGTGGATTGTTGATTGTTAATGGAGAGTATAAAAGATGATAAGTTGTACATACGCTTTGAAGTACTGTATTGTATCGTGGTGAATTGATGAATAGCAGTTTATAGTTGGTTTTCTAAGCAGATTGTGTAGAATTTATAAATGGCCTTGTTTTGATCAATTGTAATCAAACCATTTTGTTCAACGGGCGGCACCTATGTTTTGGTTCAGTTAAAAAAGGGTTCTCAAAGTGTCTGATCACGTGATACGTCAAAGGGTTACAAAAACGTTAGCGAACCCCAACCCAGTTGTGCGATTAGACCAGATTCTGGGTTTAGGAAATTGGTGAAATGTGAAATGTTTGTTGTAAACCGGTTTGGTATAAACAAATTATTTGTGTGACTGCGAATTCCTCTCAAAGAACAAGCGCATTACATAATCTTAATTGTTAGCGTTTTTTCTCCCCCTTCGCTTCAACAGCCAGCCCGCGCTTGTTATTCTTCTGGCCCAGTAACACCACGCGGGCTGTATCCAAATTCTTCCCCAATGTTGTGCAAACAGTCAAAAATTCTGATAAAATTTTCCACGCACTTTGCAATCTGCGCCCGCTGCTCCAATGAGTCCTTTATACTCTTGCAAAACAACAAACCTGTTTTGTTAAAATTTCACCGTTTGAAGTATACAACTTTTAAAGGTTAATTAGACTACTACGTTAAACTTATAATTTAACATCAACAAGTACTCATATATATTTCTAAACATACAAAATGTCTTCTGAAACCGTTGTTAAAGCTTCAAACTGGAGATTAGTTCAAGTTGGTAGAGTTGTTTTAGTTAACTCAAAGTTAGCCACTATTGTTGAAGTCATTGACCAAAAGAGAGTATGTATCCAGATACAAAACAAACCACAGCATAACATTACAACATGATGATGATAATGATAATATAAGAAATAATACAAACTAGAAGAATATGGAATGATAAATATCTGTAAACTTACCAAACATGACCAAAAGTAAAATGGACAAAACATTTGATTTCAGTACCCCATAGATTTTAATCATTACAAGATTACTGTAAGGATGTCCAATGGAGAATAAGACAACAGCAATATCATTTATGGAGTCTAATTGAATGAATATAAGACACCAACAACATTATTGTAAATGTGAGCATTTTCACAAATAGATAAAATTATTCAAATTTTCAACATACCTCAATAATGTACCCATTGGATGAAAAAAATTACAGCAACGGATATATATGTGAATGACGAATTCAGTTGTATACAAGATAAATACCAGCAAATTATTAAGCTCATAGTCGGCAAGAGATAAAACCAGAATGATTTATCAACAAAAGTCCAAGTGGAAACAAAAACGGTCCAATGTAAAGACCAAGGTATCTTCAAAGTATGATAATAACTCGTTCAACTACACTCATAATAATCTTCAAATCACAAAAAGCAGTATACTTTAACTGATTTTCATTCTTAGATTCCTATTCTATAAAGTTTATCATATTATTTCTATAATCATTACCATCATGCTTGTTTGATTGTGCAACAAACAACAATAGAGAAAATAAAATACTAACATAGTTTTAAATGACTAATTTTTTCAATTTAATATAGGCTTTGATCGATGGTCCAACTATCCAAAGACAATCCGTTGCTTTAGCTAGAGTTGTTTTAACTCCATTAGTTTTAGCTGGTTTACCAAGAGGTTCAAGAACCGCCACTGTTAACAAGAAGTGGGCTGCTGCTGAAATTGACTCAAAGTGGGCTGCCACCTCATGGGCCAAGAAGATTGCTCAAAGACAAAAGAGATCTCAATTATCTGACTTTGAAAGATTCCAAGTTATGGTTTTAAGAAAGCAAAGAAGTTATGCTGTCAAGAAGGCTATCGCTAAGGCTTAAATCAATTTTAATCAATTATATTTAATTTATTTATAATAGTGGAAGTTTTTAAAGGTGTTGTTTTAAAATGTGGTTAAATTCAAAAAAAAATTGTTTTTTTATGTCGTTAGCCTTAAAAAAGGAGTGTTGTTTTAATTATTATATATATATATATCTGTTTTTTTAGGAAAGACATCATGACAAAATAATATATCACAATCAAATTATTTTTTATTTTTAAAAGTTTGCAATATTGAATGTAATGCAATTGATCGGTAATAAAATAGTATTCTTTTACGTTTACGTTAGGTGAAGAATGAGTCTTTAAAAACATACTGTTTTTTGAAAAAAAATACTATAAATTACATAAATATTGTACATATATGAGAGATATTAAGAAAGAATTAAATAGGTAGTAAGAAATCTAATTCTTTACTAGCCACTAAAACAACAAACATCCTATTCTTAGAGACTTGAGCATCTGTCATAAATTTACTGCTTAGCAGTTCACTATCGAATAACTTGAAGATATCAGGGATTTGGTTAGCAGCGAAATTCACAGTATTGAAATCAACGGTGATTAAATAGCTATCTTTAACGTAATCCATTTTATTACTGATAACACCGTATTTGTGTCTAGTGTTGAAATAATCGAATAACCTAGTGAATTCAACCTCATGTTGTTGATAATCACCATTTGTTGAATCTACTAACTGTGGTTTCAATTCGAAAAGATATAGATCTCTAGTAGCCAAAATCTGTGTCAAGTAAGAATCGGCACGGAATTGATCCAACCGACCTTGAATCACAATTCCTTGATCATCACCACCACCACCACCGGTCGTCCCAAAAGACTGTAGTATCATCTTATGCGATTTCATCATTTGGCGCAACACTGGATCGTCTGCAGCTGTTGTGGCAACAAACTCGGCCACTACATTAGTTGACGGGGATTGTGATGGAAAAACTAACTGTCCTGTCCATTTCAATACTTCAAATTGTTCTTTGTCGTTATTGTTAATGTTGTTGCTATTGTCATTTTCACCAGCAAACGGATCGTATTCGTCATCACCTTCAGGTTCATTTGTTAGCTTTGTTGGATCGTATTCGTCGTCATGTCCAGGTTCGTTTGTGTGGTTTGTAGGATCGTATTCTTCGTCCTTTTTATGACGTTTTTTAGTGTCGTTTAGAATGTCATCGAATTCTTGGTCGTTTGCTAGTTCGTTATGTTCACCGTTTTCATTTAGATCATAGTCTTGTTCATCGTAGTCAACTTGCTGTTGTTGTAAATTTGGATTTCTTGATGTCAGTAAATCAACACTGTTTGTTTCGAGTGGTGTTCCCTCTCTAGATGGTGTTGACGATTCCTTCATGAAAGTATTCTTCTCTTCAGCTTCTTGTAGTAGCTTTTTATTTTCTTTCAATTTTTCAATTTCGTCGATTCTTGATTGTTCTGCTAGATTAGTGGCAACATCATCAAACTGATAATCTTCTTCCACGACTTCTTCTCCTCTATGAGTTCTTTTAATCTTAACTTTATCAACGTTATTGACCAAAACAGACTGTGCTATCGAATTTCTCTTAACTTCTTGAGCAAACTCTTTGAAATCATCACGCATCATTTCTTCGGATGTTAAATTAACAATCTTGTTGAAATCAAAACTGAAATTAACAATCTTATCCATTAGATTTGTCTTCTCTAGATTGTATAACAATGTTCTACATTTATTTTTGTATTCAATGGATAGTATATCAGGAGTTTCAACCTTTGAAGGGTATGCTTTGAACAAGGAAGATTCTAAATCTGTTGCATATATTATGGATAATTCATCAACTGTTTTGTTTGTCTTTGTTAATAATTCAGAAGGGACCTTAGATTTGAATTTTTTAGCAAATTGATCAATGATTGCTAAACGTGTTTTACTCAACGTTTTTTCATAAACTTCTTGTTGTAGTGGTGGAAGTGGCTGTTTTTTGCCGTTTTGTTTGGTGCTTGAAGTAGTGAGTCTCTTCTGTTTTGGTTTGTCTTCATCGTTGGATACATAGTCATCTTCGTTGTCATCAACGGTGCCATCGTCTTTGAATTCATCTTCATCTTCATTTGCGTCATAGTCATCGTCATTGGCATTGGCATTGGCATTTGCTTCTGTTTCAGTACTCTTCTTTGGGAACCTAATATTTTTATATTCATCCATAGTAAGTTTCAACTTTAGATTCTTGTATTTATTGTTACTTGGATCACAAACGTTACATAAGTATTCCTTAGGTAAACCTCTTTTGGTCTTTGTGCCAAACATACAAAATGTATGTTGCCAAGTGTTACATTTTTCACAGGCTATCATCAATCCTAAAGTATCATCCTCTTCATCAAAGTTCAAATCGTGACTTCCACAAGGTAAACAGCGAACTTCTTCTGTTTCTTTCTCGTCTTCTTTTCCGACATCACCATTTGAATCCTTTGGTGGTTCTTGTTTATCTTTCGAGGAATTACCATTTTTCTTCTGTGAATGTGTTGGAGGTGATGTTTTCTTTTGCCTTTTGGTAGAATTTGAGTTTTGAGATGTACTGTTGTTGTTGTTGTTGGATGGAGCTAAAACTGCAGAGGATGATCTCTTCTTCTTTAATGCTTCTTCCTCGAGTCTCTCTCTTTCTTCAATTAGGGGATTAGTACCTTTAGTACGTCTCGAAGAACGACGAACACCTTCTTCAGACATGATGCTGTGTCTATACGTGTATATTTGTGTATATATATGTATAAATATATATATGTATAGTTCGTTTGTCTTTTGTTGTTTTCCTTGTTGAAAGTTGATATTATTCAATTGAGTCCCGTGGATATGATAAACATATATAAATTCAATTTGGTGTGTGTGTATTCTCGAATCAAAGCACGGCGGTGAGAAATGTGAATGGGAGCGGTGAGTATAAAATGCAAACAAGAACAAAAATAAATCGAATTAACGTAAACTATAAGTAAGAATTAGATCTCTTCTTCTTCAAGCTGTCTTCAATATCGATTGTATACAAGTAATGCATTTGCAATTACAACTGTGTGTATGCGTATAAGATCAAAACGTGTGGTGTAGACAGAGTCGGAATGGGTCCCAGGATGGAGAGATCAAAAAGCCAATGGTCTCGTTGGTTGTCTGACGATGCTCTTTGATTTTTTTTTTTGTTTTATTTTATATTTTTTTTTCGCGACAGGAAATAATTTGTCTTGTTTGACATATGATTGTATATCACGTGCTGTTTGTTTTGAAACGATTTTTGATTTGTGTGTTTTGTGATTTACTCCATTTCGACTAAGACGGTAAACATTAGATACAAGGATTAACGTGTGTGTGTTTTTGTTTGTTGTTTCTTTATATATTCAATCATAGAGTATATCAAGGGAATATACATATACACGCAAGTACACAATGGCTTTGAACAACGAGTCCTCTGCTCCATCGTACTCCTTGGATGTCCCATCATACCTCTCTATAGAGTACCCTTTGAAAATCAGTGATAACAAAGATAGTATCGACAAGACAATTGCCATGGTTGGGGGGTCTCAAAAGATTTCCAAATGTTTTATAGAACCAGATTCCAATCTAGAATTAAGATTAAGACCTGATGATCTTTTCAGCCATCCTATAAATTCCGTTCAAATCAATTCTGAAAACGTTCTACTCAACATTAGGATACCAAAACGGGTCGTGAAACAGCACGATAACGACATTTTGAAATCGATTCAATTCTGTGATGAGAATAAAATTAATTATCAATTATTGGTTAAAGGTGTGCTCTATAAAAATTACAAGTTTAGGCAATTGTGTGATTTTCAAAAAATTTCAAAACATTCAAAATATACAAACGATTTTATCAATTCTGTTCATACCGGTGACTTGAAAGAAATCAAGAATTTTACAAAATTTATAAGTGATGATTTCAATAAAATAACAAACGATGAATCAGTTGAATACTTGAATACGAATATGGATATCCCTCCTTTGTTAAGATACGCAAGGGTTGATGTTCCTTACAACTATCAATATTTCGGTAACGTGTTAGTTGATGAAAACGGAATCAAGTTGAAGAAAACAGTGAAACTTCACACGATATTCATTGATTGGAACGCTGATCCACCAACTGAATACAATCCGCAATTAGAGAAAGAACTCAATAGAATACATAACGACGTTGAAACGTTGAAATCCAATGGAATGGAGAGACTCGTTGATGGTTCACCTTCAGGGATCTTTTTGTTATGTTTGAAAGCTGTTAAGAAACTGTTTGAATTGAAACCTATTTGGCTACGTAGACATATTAATTGGATGCTTGTCCCAAAATTAAGATCCCAATTGAAGTTCGTGCTACCGTTTGTCTCGTATACTACCAAATCAGGACCTTGGAGACAATCGTACATTAAGCTTGGGTATGCTCCACTAAAGGATACATCAGCACTTAAGTATCAAGTTGAATCCTTTAGATCAAGTGTTAAGAGTATCAAAGATGCTGAAATTTTGAAAATGCTAGAAAATTTAGACAGTGACGTTGAGGATGAAAATGACGGTGAAGGTGGTGATAATGACGATCGTACGAATAATAGTGATAATAATAATAATAACAAAAGCAGCAACAGCAACAGCAACTACGTGTTACCTAAAACACTTACTCAGTATGAAGATGAATTCAGCGATCCAGCTTCAGAGATAAGTAAATTGGGTATCATCAAATTACCAAAACAGCTACTATATGACGGCTGTAATTTAACATCTGCCGTGTCATATCAAATCGGTGATTTAATGGATGATGACATTGTTTCCATTTTAAACAGTGCTGAGAAACCATCAAACTGTTATGAATCTACAGGTTGGTTGGATTGGATCACTGTTTGTAGAATCAGACACGTTATGAAGTATAAACTGGATTGTATTAAAAAGGGTAATTTGATAGATCAAGTGAAAGTTAATATGATCCTTAAACGTAGAAGTTTCCCCGCTATTGAGATCAAACCGTTGTTACCACCAAGTGAAACTTCTAAGATGCAAGGAGTTGAAGATGACGGTGAAGAGGAAGAAGACGATGATGAAGACGATGAAGACGATGAAGGTGGTGAAGATACCATTGTTGTTAAATCAGAAAATGTTGATGAAGTCAAGGATGATTTAATAAGCCGTTTAAAGCAGTTCAACCCTGGTTCGGGTGGTGTTTTAAATGATTTGGATGGATTATTGAATCAAGAGAAATTGATGAAGGTTTCTAAATTCAATTAATTTTTTTTACGTTTGTTTATATTTTATTTTATTTTCTTTTGACGGATTCATGTAGCATTTGATTTATAACAAATATAGGCAAACAGAAAAGAAGTACAGAATAACAAAAAGTATCATTTAAGTAGAAAAAATTAAGTATAATTGAGAATCAATGGAGTTAGGTCATAAAGATAATGATGGGGTGGTGGTTGTTTATAAAAAGCAGCATAAAAGATGTTGAAAAAAAAAGAGCACACACTCACTCACTCACTTTCACTCTCACACACGCAAAAAAGACAAATGCAGATTAATCAAGATACGTATAGATCTCTCTATTAATTTGCAGCATTAACAATGTCTTCCTTCGGATCAGTTTTTGGGTTGTTGATGTTATTGGCACCAAGGATATATTTGAAAGAATCAAATGCAGAATCTCCAATTTCGTTCTTTCTCCAGTTAAATATTCTAAATATTTGGAAACCGGCAACACCACCCAAGAAGAAATTAACCGAAGCTAGTAAGTAGTTCTTAGGACGAATAACAAATGACCATCTGGTCCAAATCACTCCGGTAGCAAACAATGCTGTATTCATGAAAATTGTACGTATTTTGTAAAATGTTAGTAATTTATTCAAATTTATTCAAATCGTTTTTTTTATTTTCATTTCCTTTGTTTTAAAAGAGCAAAGGAATCGGCTTGAAAATTGACTTACCTAGTTGTTGTGTACCTGAAACTTTTTCAACGGGTCTAACCATATCACTGGCACCTGCGAAGACTAATGACCACTGTAATATGAATGACACATATAATCGTTTCCGATATATCTGTAGTTTCAATGTTCAAACGTTACTATCAAGTTGACTTGCTTAAAGAAAAAATTAGATAGAGAGGTGTTTGAAAATCGAAACCGATTGATATCGAAGTTGATTAGAACGATTGCAATATGTTAGTATTTTTGTAAATCTAAAGTATAAATCGAGTTTTGGTATAAAATTCAGCTTCTTCAAACCAAATTTGAACTATTTCTTCTAGTCATTGGGAACATCTCGTTGATACAGAATTCCGTTTTAGTTTTCAATGTTAATAATAAAAAAAAGTAGACATACTTTTAAAACAGGAGCCTAAAATAAATTTAACGGTGGGTATGTTAGTACATGAATATTAATATTCAATGAATCCATATACATATATATATATTGTATAATTGAAATAAAAGAAGGTAGTTAGGTACTTACCCAGAAGTGAACTGTCTTTGGGCCAGTTTCCGAACGTAAAAATCTAGCAAATGCAGAGGACATATTATTGTAGTATCGTCTAATTGATTATACGTGTGTATGTGAATCTTAATAAAGCCAATTAAGGAAATAAATGGATGTATCTGATAAAAATTGGATGATTATTTTTTAGACCCTTGTTGTTTGTCATCCGATAGAAAGGTTGGTACCAAACCTTGGTCCAATGGTCTACGACAATCCGATGCTTTCGGAGGGGAAAGTAAAATTGAGAAATCGAATTTCAAATCGATTGAGAAGGTCGATAGGCCAGTCGGCGGTGTCCGATAATCTTATTTATTTACCGAAGTGGGGATACTCTTCCCTTTTATATGAGTCGAATTAAAACAAAATTATTTCATTTGACTACGTTAATTAGTATAGTAAAGGTCATAAACATATATTATACATTACTTATTACACATTATACACACACACACAACGTATCAATTATTGGTATGCTGTTTCCCACATGTGTTAAAGTTGAGAAACTCACCCTTGTGTAAATACTCCATCCGGAATTTCTTAATAATTTTGTACAACCCGTCCAAATCACTATCCATAGAGTTCAACAATAAATCAGACAGCTTGTTCAACTTAATCTTGTAATCTGTTGGGTTTTCAGCAGGTATATCTTTAGTTAATTCCATGACAATTTCGTTTTCGGTCAGTTTGATATCCCTGAAATGCTGATACTTACAACCTTCATTGGAACAGATCCCAATAGAAAGTTCTAGAGAGCAAAATTCAATATCCGGCTCTATAGAATTAGTAAAAGTAGTTGATTTCAACTTGTCCAAATCAAAATTTGGATGGAATCTAAAAGATCGTAGCCCTTTTAAACTTGACTCGTATTCCTCAAACGTTTCTGGTTTTATCTATATTTTATGTCAACGTAATAAATTTTGTGAGGCGATACAAAGAACAAGAATAATTGATCAAGGGTTGTTAGTAGGTTTTAGGGAAGAAAAAGATTGAAACTAGTTAGTAAACGTTGTCGTTGTCTTCATCAAGAAAAATAAAAACTGATTATTTTTGGATACATACCATTGAAATGTTGTTTCTGTCGAGGATACTGCTGGATGGTTTTGTGGATCTCTCTATATCGTCAGAGTAGTCTCTGTCGGTAAGAGATTTTCCAACATCTTCCATTTCAATATCCTCTTCCCCATCATCAACTTCAATTCTAGTTTTGTTACTATCGTGTATACTATCCAAAGGTGTGACTTCTCTTGTTGAAACTCCAGAGGATGAACTTTCCGTGTTTATTATGCTCTTTTCAAATTCCTCTTTCTCTAATTTAATCTTGTTTTCTAAATTTTCCAACTCTTTCATATCTAAACTCATTAATCTTTCCAATCTCTCAATTTGTGCAAGTTCAACTTCTAATTTCTTTTGTTCAAACGTCAATTGTTTAGAAAGCTCTTTAATCGATTTATTCAAATTCAAACAGTAGGTATTGGATGTATTTAATGTTTCCCTTTTAAACTCAATTCTATTTTTAAGTTCATCCATTTTAATCAAATCTTCATTCTTAGTATTAAATGTCTGTTTCTTCATCTTGTTACGCTGCAATTCTTCTATATACAATTTCATTTTTCTAATTTCTTCCTCTTTCTGTTTCAAATGCACGTTGTTCGAGTCTATCAAATGATCTTCTCTGTTTTTGTCTTCATATTTGTAATCGTCAGTATCAGAAAAGTCATCCTCTGTTATACTAATGACGCAATCTTGTAAGTAATCGTTACTGTAAAAAGGTGCACTAAAAGTTCTTGGGAGATGTTGTCTTTTGCTTATCTTATGGGGAAGTTTCAAATGGTTAAATAAACCAAACAAAAAATCCTTATCGCATTTAGCTTGGTCCAGCATGTCACCATAGTTCAAACCTAGTCTTCGAAGGTCTGCAATGGCTTCAAACAATTGATGGCTCTGATTCTGTTCATATATATTTAGTTCAATTTGTTGTTCTTCCTCTGATGAATCAGGTGTGGATTCAAGTGTATGCGGTTGTAACTCTACAACATCCATTGTATTTAATTGTTGCTGTGACTAGTTTGTCTGTTTATCTATGTGTATATAAAGATATATCTATTGGTCTGTATATATAATACTCTTTCGTTATCATAAAGGTATGTAATTTAACAAACAGAACAAAACAAAAAAGAAAAATAATTTTTTTACTCCTTACACCAACCACGACATGTTTTGTCGTTGTGTTTTGTTTTACTTTGTTCTGTTCGCCTTCGGTGATTTATATCCCTTATTGTCTTTCAGGTGTTCTGCTGGGAGTTTATGTTATAATTGTTTATTCACTTTATCCTTATTTGACTGGTAATTATTTAAGTTTAAGTTTGTTTCTTAAAAAAAAATATGTTCTGATAACAGGATTAAACATATATAAAAGTACAAATAAGTTCTCTTTTTAAAATATATCAATTTCGATAATATATTTTGGCTCTTGTAAAACAAGTAAAAAAAAAAATTTCAAATTTAAAAAATGCCACCTTTCGATAACGACATTGATTTAACAGATGATAACTATCCATCAATTGGAAACTTAGAACACAATATTTTTAGGATTGATGCTTTCGACTCGTCCCAAACAACACGTTGGAATCTTGATTTGTATTACAGTAATCAGGATGTAAATCTTAATATTAGTGTATTCAGAGAGTTCATTGAAAGCCCTGACGAAGTATATGGGGAAACTGATCATGATTTACTCACAGTTACAGATCTTGCAGCTGAAACTATCGTCATTGATGATGATTTAGATAGTATGTACGAATACAGTGATAAATTAGATTCGGGCACAATTGAAACCGACGATCTACTAGTAACCCCTCCTAGTACTATTAACGATTATGATATTAAAAAGAGAGATAACAAGAACAATACCCTACACATTCGTCCCACTTTATCACCTAAAGAAATGGTTGAAACAACATCATCTGTTGATTTAGTTACAACTGACCGTAGGTGGGTTGTCAATGAACCTGAAAGTGATTTAGGTCTTTTTGCTACTGGCACTATTGGCATTCAACCTTCATCTGAATTTGCTGAAACGGAATTTGATAACACGTTGACAACTTTAAAACCAGCTAGTCCTCCCCCAAAAGTTAAAATTCCTGTTGATGGCTTGAAAATGACTGTTTATGGACAAATGGAATCGTTTTATAGCGTTTCCAGTCCAGAATTATTTTTTCATTACATGAATGTTTATTTTTATCCCTATGTTACACCAAACAACTTAACCATTGACGATTTTGAAGATGACAAATTATACTCTTATGAAGACAACAAAGCAATCTCTCTATTTATTCCTAACCGTTCAGAAATGAAAAATGAACAAGAAGGTGTTAATTTTTATGAACCTTTGGTTTACAGAGCTTTACATTCTAAAAAATCAACCAATAGTAAAAAATATGAACGTGCAGGTTTATGCCCTTACTGCCCAGCTACAACGGATTTCAACCATTTATTCTTTGATATGAACACTTCAACTTATCTACACCATGTTACTAAGCACCATGGCGTTTATTCAAACGGTACAGAAATGCCATTTCCATTTGGTTTGGGAAAATCAGAAGAAGTGAAACCAAGAAAGAATGGAAGGATCAGTAGAAAATTGGTTGATTGTATCCAATGTGCTGTTTGTTTTCAATCTATTAAAATCTTACCATTAGATAATGGTAAAGGGGGTAACAAGTTTCTCGCATATTATAGACATATGTTGAACCACAATCAAAAGAAGAATAGTGGTAAGGGTAGAAACTAAAATCCCTTTTTTTGCTGTGTGGTGTGTGTGGGTTGTTTTTTTCCTCTTACCTATTCAATTTGTATTTTTAGTTGTATTGTATTGTATGAGTAGTTTTATGTAAAATATGAATATCATTAATGCTTGATCATGATTATTATCAGTATATTCTTGATTCTTTTAATGTGATTAGATCATACCGCTAAAGCGCTTAGTTAACAATTTCTCCACAAAATTTGAACGCAACAACAGTGTTACAGATCGAATTAGTACACTCACACACAAATCTGTCTGTTCATGACAAACAAACAAACATATCTTCCTTCACAATATATACTTGACTATGTAGTATTATTCACATTGTTATACACTTTAATCAACACCAATTCATCACAACAAGAAACTATGTCTTCCATAAACGATCAAAATATAGAAGACTTTGGCGCTGTCATTCCCCTGGAATCCAACCCATCCATCTTCACCGAATTTGCCAGAAATTTAGGCTTATCTCCATTGATTTCTTTCTTTGACATTTATTCAATAACAGAACCGGACTTGATTGCATTTTTACCAAGACCAATCAATTCAATAATCCTATTGTTCCCAATCACTGAATCTTATGAACAATTGAAAAACGAAGAAGAATCCAAAAGATCATTAGAAAAAGATGACAATTTCCAAAACGTCATTTGGTTTAGACAACTACTTAAAAACGGATGTGGTTTATATGGATTGCTACATACTTTATGTAATTTACCATCAGGCTTGGTAATTAACCAATCAAAGCTTCATAACTTTATAAATGACGTCAAGAACCTGCAAACAGTGAATAATTCCAACAACTACAGAGAAACAACAAAATTGATATCTGATCTTTCGTTGAACTTATATGAAGGATTTAGTAAACAAGGCCAAACAGAGGCACCACCAGCTGAAGCCGATGTCAATCTACATTTTATTTGTTTTACCAAAGGTAAGAATGGACACTTGTTTGAGTTGGACGGTAGAAGAAACGGCCCTGTTGATTTGGGGTTTAGTGAAGGTGACGGGGACGTTTTGGATTCCATTGCCGTCAGTGAAAGAATTAAGACCTATATGAAATTAGCGGATGATGGAGACAATTCATTGAGTTTTGCAATGATGGGATTGGGTGCTTCTTTTGATTGAGTTACTATTAAATCTGAATTTAAAAAATAATAAATATGCGTTACTGGTATATACTGTTATATAATGTTTCACGAGAAAAGGAGGATATAACTCTATCTTGAGTTAAATTTGACCTTTAATATCAACTTTTTTATACATTTGTTCTCTTAAAGAGTCAACGACAAGCTTGGATCTATGACAATCAAAGAATTTAAGGGATGTTTCGTGAATGACAAACTCGTTCAATTTGTATTCATCTAAAAATGACTCCATATCGCTTCCTGAATCCAATAATAATCCTTCCTTTATAAAATCCAAAGAAACCTTTCTATAAGATTTACAAATGATAGCCAATGCTTTCATTCTTTCCTTTATAATTATAGGTTGAAGCAACTTCAAAAAGAAAAATCTCTTTGAACGGTTTAACCTTATCGAGTCTTTGTTTGTTGCTATATTAAGTTCGGTTAGTGGCTGCAATTCTAAAGTATCTTGAGAATCATGAAGTTTAATTTGCTTAACTAAATTGAAAAGCTGGTAGAAATCATTCAATACAATATATTGTACTATATTGAAAGCATTTTGTAAAAACTCATCCTCCTCAATCGTAATTCCTTCTTTTATTAACTTTAATTTCAAATCAAATGCATCGTCAAAGTTTTTGGTTATCACATAGTACAAAATTCTGTATGAGTAAAATTCCAATTTATATGGGAATTCTCCATTTTCATATAATAACTTCAACTGTGATTGACATTGATTGAATTCACCCAAATCTTGAAATTGAATTGCTAGTTTACAATGATGCTCATAAACTTGTACCGTGAATTGACTTTTGATGTGTTGCACAGTTAAATCTTGTCTCATTGACTTGAATTGATCACACAAATAGTTATAGGATGCACCCTCTAAGTATTTTGTAACTAAAAGTTGAAGTGTCTTTTTCAGAATTGGGAGAGGCCTCACTGATGCTGGGTTAGGTTGGGATGTCAATCTGAGGTACTTTTTTTCTAGTATTTTACAGGTTCCAATTAATGGTTTGTCAAGATCTTGAAAATTTTCATTGCTAGAAGTAGTTACTGGTGAATTACTTAACTCTTTTTCAAATCTCTGTGCCCTCAATCTGATTCTCTCCTTTTGTGATAAGGCATCATTGCTTCCGTTAACGTTGTATTCAACCAACAGATTCTTTGAATCTGCTTTTTGAGGTAATGATGCAGGAACCGCTGTTGGTAAAATTTTAGATTTTTTCAGTGGTGGTAAGTTAAATGATAACCCCACAGATCTTTTATTTTCTGCTTGCTTTTTTGATTTTGTTTTACTGATATTGATAGGTTCAAATGGTTCATAAGAGTCAGATTCTGAATCCGAATCTTTGAAAACATTTCTGGATTTTAAATTAGGGTTAACTGCCTGCTTGCTTTGTTTATCTAGTTCAAATTGTTGTTTCTTTTTCTCTAACTGGAAAAGTCGATTCTCTTCTAGGATATCACAATGTAGTTTCAATTGGAGATCAGGTTGACCCGGATTTAATGAAGGTAATGTCTGTTGTTTCCAATCGTTGGTCCCCACTTTATCACCTTCTATGGCCATATTCACTAATTCTTTCAATTCCGTTTGAAACTTCTTTTTATCATCTGTATTTAGTTTCAACTCTGCTGATTTGGTAAAAGATGCTGATATGAAGTCATGTAGGGTTTTAGGCCAGTTGGCTGGATCTTTCAAATTCTTTGTTTTGTGCTGTGTCGGAACAGTGGTAATGACTTTCTTTTTCAAAGAAAGACGTGGTTTGACAGCATTGTAATTGTTCATGGTTGAGACAGCTTTAAATAAAACTCTGTTGCTCAACTGTAGTTTTGTCTAATTGCTGAGTTACAAGGAACAAGAGTAACGGATTAAAACATAGTGAATAAATTGTAAACTCACCCACACTTTTATTTACTACAAAATTTTATATCCATCTCGCTATTTAATAAAAAAAGATGAATCGCTAGTACAAATGCTATTGACTACTTGCAGATTATCAGATCCGACATCCTAACATCTTGTTCATTATCTAATACAAGTATAGCAAAACTATCGGCAATGACTATGGGTGATATATTTGACTTTGACGAAGAAGAACTATCGGCAAAGATTGCCAAAGGGCTTCAAATTGGACTTTCACAGAAACAGACAAAATTAACGAAAGAGGAAAACGAACAGTATGATCAAATAACTGATCTTAGTGAAACAGGTTTACATGTTCAGCATTTCAAGAAATATAGATCTAATAGTGTGATTTCTGTTGGTAAACTTGACAACAGATTAGGAACGTCATATGAGGTTAACTTTGATGAGGTGTACGAGGCAGGTGAAAGTTGGGAGAACAGCACAGCAAACATTTTCGGCTTACCATTCCAATCAAATAATAATGATAAGATTAGACTTACAAAACCAACTATACATGACTTTGAACCGATCAAAGTGTTAGGAAAGGGCAGTTACGGTAAGGTCATTTTAGTGAAGGATAAAAAGAATGGTAAATTATATGCACAAAAACAATTGAAGAAAGCATCTATGATCGTCAACACCGCAAATTACGAAAGAACCTTAACCGAAAGAACTATTTTAGAAAGAGTCAAACATCCAAATATTGTCAAATTGTTTTACGCCTTGCAAGATTTTGATAAAGTTTACTTAATATTGGAGTATTTAGAAGGTGGTGAATTGTTCCATCATTTATCACAAGAACGTATTTTATCAGAAAAAGTGTCTTGTTTCTACATAGGTGAGATGATTTTGGCTTTAAGACACCTTCATACCAATGCAGGTGTTATTTATAGAGATTTAAAACCAGAAAACTGTATGTTGAATAGAAGGGGTCATTTGGTGTTGACAGACTTTGGGCTAAGTAAAGTGTCTAACGAAGGAAACTCCTTGTTTGGGACTGCTCAGTACATTGCTCCTGAAGTTATTAAAGGTGAAAAATACGATTCTCAATGTGATTGGTGGTCTTTGGGTACCGTTCTATTCGATCTATTGACTGGTTCGCCACCATTTACAGGTAATAATAATAAAAAGATTATGGATAAAGTGATTTCTCAAAAGGTTAAGTTCCCATTTTATTTATCACTTGATGCCAAAGATTTATTGAACAAATTATTGAATAAAAACCCATTAAAAAGACTGAACTGCGATACAAATTTTGAAGATAAAGTGAAACCACATAGATTCTTCAGATATATTAGTTGGGAACACTTAATAAGCCAAAACGACGAATTACAACCTCCACCACTAAGACCAATTATAACAAATCCAGAACTTGCTGAAAACTTTGATGAAGAATTCACATCCATGAAGATAACGCCTCCAAGTTCTCCACTGAACAATTACATATTTGAAAACCTTGAAGAAACCAGAACAGATAGTACATCATCATATATCACGATCAAGAAATCAAAACCCAACTCTGAAGACGGTTTCGATGAGTCTGTTTACTTTAATAATTTCTCATACACCCATGAAGACCACTTCTTATGATAATATTTATTTTACAGACAACATTTGCACATATTATTCTTTTGTTTACATTTTTTTCCTTTTCTTCTGTCATTTATTGTCTCAATATAGATTACGAATAAATTTTTCTTTGTACATAGCAAGTATATACATATACGTACCCTTTTTTTCCTCCCGGATTAATAGAAAATTGCATTAACCTCTTCCCTTTTTCCTTCCAGATCTGGTTGGTGGTTTAACGATAACCTGCCCTTGTTTGACCTCGTCCGAAGCATCCTTGAATTTCTCTTGTGATTCTAAGTAAAACATAATATCGTTTACTTGTTCTTGAAGATCGCTATTCTGTGTTTTCAACTCTTTATTCTCCTTAGTGATAAAATCGATCTTTTCTGAGAGAGCTTCGTTAAGCAGCTTCTCCTCTTGATACAACTTTTTTGTTCCAGGTAAAGCTTTCCCTGCTTCAAGAAGTTTAGGCACCTCCTTATTCTCGTTTTGTAATCGTTGCATTTCAATATTTAGTGTAGCAAGTGAATCCTGTAATCGACTCAATCCACTGGAAGCCAACTCTGTTTGATTGTTAAGTTCTTGGTACTTCATCTCAAAATATTCTCTTTGGGATTCAAGTTGGGATATCAACATTTTGGAATACTCAAACCCTAGTTTTTCAATTTTATCTTCATGCGAACTCGAATCCATCGAAGGAGAACCTTTTTGACCCCTCAGTGGTAACTCAACCAATTTGCCATCAGCTTCATTTTGAACTAACCTATGAACATAGTTATCACCTGCATAATCCCAAACTCTTTGTGACGTAGTCTCCATTGCAAAACAATGTGATGTCTCATCGTAATGATCGATAGCATGGCCAGCATCATATCTACCACAACCCATGTTGCCACAGATCAAACAAATCCATAAGTTTTCTGTGGTACCACATGTTGCACATTTCTCTTCTTGCTCTTCCTGACGTTTCTTCCTCACGTCAAATTTACTTGAGTATCTGCAAATTGGGCAAGTATCATCTTTCCATTTTGAGAGACATTGGCAATGGTATGTATGTTGACAAGGGATGGTGAATAAACCGGTGATATTAGAATCTAATCTTTCCAAGCACACCGGGCATGAAGGTAATTCTATGTTTTCTGTTGTTTTCGCCGTAGATGACGATCCTTGTAATAAATTTGTTGATGCCAAGGATGATGGTAGGGCTGAAAGTTTACCAGGCGAAGTATCCGTAAATGGGTCGTCTAGCAAGTATGGGATTGTACTCAGTTTCTCTTGCTTCAATGGTCGGAATAATATTTGCTTGACATATACTATTTGACAAGCTTCTGGCTCCATTGAATTGAATGGCCTACCATTATAATCTTCAACAAACACACTTGCTCTTTTGGCGTCTCGGAATTTCATTAAAACCATAATCCTGTTTGGTGTTTGTGTTCTTATTAGTCTGAAGTGGGAAACAGCACTTCTCACTTTATCGTCGAAGAATCCAAGTAAAAGATCACTAGCGGTGAAATAGAACGGAATGCCTAGTATGGCCACAATTGTGTTGTCTGAGTTGACGGTGTTGTAATCATCCTCAGACGCTATATCTTCTTCATCTCTGTAAAGTCTTATGACTCCATAACCCAACAACTTTGCTTTAAGGGGTTCATTTGCCAATGGTATATCAATCTTGTTCATATCCGTAGGCGTAACTTCAATTCTTGTGAACCTATAGTCAATATCTTGTGGATCCTCAACTATCTCTAACCGCTTTAGTTTGTTTGTAAAGTCTTCTTTATCAGTTGGTTGCTGCAACAAACTTTTTGTCTTCCGTGGAATTTTTAACACTGTACTACTATGTTCGACCGATTCCGCAAATATGTCTTTCTTTAGAAAAGTTAGCTCTATCCAAGGATCAAGTATGGAATCTTCCTTGTACTTGAGTATTCCTTTGTTATGTATATAGGCCAGATACTTTGATTGCTTGGTGTCAAAACTCTTTCCGGATTGAAATAGGTTGATGAACTGGTCAGGTCTAAAGGCGTCAAATACAATAGAATACGTTGGAATGTTGCGATTCTCCATTCCCTTTGAAAAACCGATAAATTGAAAAACTAATAGCAATAACTATATGGTCCTATCAGTTGTTTATAAATAGTCCAACTAAACCGGAGAACTTCAAAACTACAATCACTTCAGCTAGAACCCTCAAAAGAATGAGGTATAATTATGCTATATTAATATTATGCTTATATCATCCACTCAGAATAACCGCTTTGAGCGCTGTGATTTACCTTAAATCTAATCTAAGTGCTATATACTCTATCCAGTCATTATTTTTAGCCACAAACAATACCTACTTGTTCTTGTATCTTTCTAGCAGATATCCATCCCTTACCTGGAACAAAAACCCGACGATATGGCTTACCCTTCTCGTCGATCAACTTGATGTCATGCTCTTTTATGAGTCCCAAAAGCTCATTTCTAGATTGTATATATTCACCAATTTCACAAGATTTGGAAGTTGGATTTTGAAAACTATCCACCTTGTAGACATTCAATTCTTTCTTGGTTTGTTTAGGGAATGTTGGCTTTTTTAGAGTTTCACGAATATGTTTTTTCCATTCTTCAACACCTTCTTTGGTTCCCAAGTTGAAAATATTGCTCCCATGTTTGAGCCTATGTGCACTACTAGTAGTTGCTGGTTTATCACCAACAGCTGGTTGCACATCATTAACTAGAGCATTTAATGACATGTTGATTGAAGAGGGACTCATTCCAGTTTTGATATCTTTGGAGATAGTCGAGCCAGTAATGCTCTTTCTTTTTTTGGGGATTGGCCATTTGATATTGCTAGAATTCGACGATCCAGCTGATTCCTTGATAGCGGTAACCATATTCATTTTTTCGTTTGAATTTGCTGGTTCTATTTTATCACCAGAAGCATCACAACAAAACAGTGTATGGCTGTTTTGTTGTGCTTTATTTTTGCAAGGGTGAGCACAAATTTGAGAAGCCTTTCTTTTGAGTTCAGGTGTCGTATCAAAGTTATTGGATATCACCCTCATTGGAAGTCTATTTGACGATGGCTTTGCCGCTGTAATCTGTTCAGAAAGTGTTTTGATTAAATCGCAAGAATCAAGAAGATGGTGTTGTAGTACTTCCATTTTTGTAGAGTGCATTCTATTGTCAGTTTTGATTTTTGATAATTCCTCTTCTAGTTGATTGATTTTGCCGCTGTGGTTATTGACGATCAACTCTAAATTACAAGTTGAAGATTCCAATCCAAACAGTTTTTCTCTCCAGATGAAACAGTTTTTATCAATTGACCTGATATTGCTTTCTAGCTGGGTATATTTCTCTGTACTGCCGACTTCTTGTTTGTCTGGTAACCCTTCGACGCTTGGAAGAGAGACTAAAGTGATGAAAGCAATGATAATTATGGAAGTGAATTCAAGCATGAGTTTTGAAACTGTTGAAAAAATATGGTAAATTTTGTTTGAATCTTGTGACAAATGATTGATGTAAAACTCATCATGTAGAAACCCTTGGTGATCACTTTGTCTTGTTTTATCTAAGCACTGGTGGGAAACTGAATGAATATCCATACTTTTGGAGATTTTCAAGTTATTTTGAACACAACTATTTTGAATTGATTGAAATGAATAGAAGTTAGTTAGTACTTATTACTAGATGGAAAAGAGTTGAACGCTTATTAAATTAGGTTTGCTTCTTACTTTGCCCAACTTTGTCTCCACGAAGGAGTAAATAACTGTGGGTTGTTCAACTGATATGCAATTTCAATCTTATCATTGGATTTGCTAATTGTAGCACTAGTTTTTGTAAACTGAAGGGGCAGATTTGAAACATTCAGTTTTGATTTGTTTCTAGATGGTGGCTTGGATATTCTAGTACTTGCATTCTTATTAGCTGTGGTTATTAACAGTAAAACAATCACAAATGTGGATAACCACAATGGACTGATCGGGTTAACAGGAGATCTCATAATAGGATGCTATGGTTATACTTTAAAATGATATTTATTGTGTGATTCAAGTAAAAGAAAGAAGAAGAAGGAGAAGTGCCAAAAAAGGTACAAGTCAAAGAAAGAGACTTAAAAAAAGGGGAGCGAAGTAAGCGCCAACTCAGTCTTTTGTTTGCAATTACAGCGATTTTGGTCAAATTAAAAGTAAATGAACTTCTTTATAAATTAGTAAACGGAAGGGGAAAATTAAAAACAACAAAAGTATAAATACAAACAAAAGCAAAAAAAAAAACGATATATGATAGGTACAAATGATGAACAATAAAAAACAAAAAAAATAAAAGTCAAACGGATTCTATATTAGTTAAAACGCTGTTGTGTATATATAAGAACTAGTTCTTTTCACTGATGCGTTGAGCATAGTCAGCAGCCTTTGCCTTAACGTAATTAGCAGCTTTTTCATCATCATGCTTTTCTTCATAAGCCAACCACTTACCAAAGAAGAATTTGGCTTGTTTTCTAGATAACTTATTAACGATAGCTCTTTCGAATAAAGCTTCCACCTTCTTCTTTTCACCTAACTTGATTTCTTGATCAATGTAGACATTCCATAAATCAATTCTCTTTGGAACATCAGATAACAAACCTTCAAACAATGATCTACCTTGTTCTGGATCACCCTTAGCAAATTCAAGTTGAGCAAACTTTCTAACACATTCAACATGGTCTCTCTTTTGTAGAACTTGTAGTGATCTTGCTAGAATTTGATGAGTTTGCTCACTCTCATCCCTTTCTAGCATGAAGGAACCATAGGCAGCCCAAACAGAAACATGTTGTGAACCGAATTTCTTGGTCATGGTCTTGTATAGTTCTTCAGCGTGATCGAACTTTTCAGATGCAATATAGATAGCAACTAACTTTTGGTGCATAACGAAGGCATCCATGTATTGACAAGATCTCTTGAAGACTTCTTCTAATGATTCATCAGTACCGAACATGTTTTCTAAATTCAACATAGCAATCCAGATGTTCATCTTTTCTTGTTCTTCTCTGTAGTTAATAACCTTTAAAGCCTTTTCACCAATTTCCCTAGCCTTTTCAATTTCACTTAATTGTAATTGGAAAGACATATAGTTCATCCATAAGATGGAAGAATCTGGGTTACCAACAAGTAATCTTTCAAAGTCAGAAACAGATTGCGGACCTCTGCTATCTAATTCAGCAGTCTTATCTTCAACAACCTTAGTAGTCTTCTTCTTTCTCTTCTTACTTGATTCATCTTCAAAGTCTTCTTCATCAGAAGATTCTTCATCCTTAGCTTGTTCTAAGATAGAAGCAGTCCAGTCGAAACCAGTTGATAAACCACCAGATACAGCAGATTCAGTATCTTTATCGTCATTGGAATATTCAGAGTCATCTTCAAAGTCAGAACCAAGGGCATATGCACCAGCAGCTAAAGCATCTTCATTATCAGAATCGTTTTCAACTGCAACTTCGTCATCTTCTTCATCTTCAGATTCAGATTCAGCATTACCCATTCCAATATCACCGTCTTGATCAACAGACTTGTCATCAGCAGTAAAGTAAGATGCTTTCATACCTAAAGATAATCGCTTCTTTTCTTGGTCAACAGCCATAACCTTAACCTTAACTCTATCACCTTCACTGAAAATGTTTTGAATGTTTTCAACAGCGTTGTCAGAAATTTGAGAGTGGTGACATAAACCAGTAACATTGATAGCACCATCTAGTTTAACGAAAACACCAAAGTCGGTAACCTTTCTAACTGAACCTTCATAAATGTCATCAACTTGAATTTCTTCAAATCTCTTCAAGATGTTCAAGTCACCGCTAACTTCACTATCTTTCAAAGTCATCAAGATTCTACCTTCTTCATCGGCTTTGATAACCTTACCTAAAACAGGTTGATGGACCTTGAAGAATTGCTTCCATTCTTTTAAGAAAGAATCAGACAAATCAGTAATTCTAACTAAAGCATGGATTGATCTACTCAAAGCAACATAGATACCATTGTTGGCAACATTCTTAATGAAACCTCTAACAACTTCACCTCTCTTGATATCTTCAATTGAATTGATTTGCTTATCCTTGGCATCCTTGGTTCTTAATGAAACGTAAATCTTGTTATTTGGTGAATCAACTTCCAAAACAGTAGCGGCACAAATATCGTTAGTGGAGAAAATACTATCAAGTTTATCAGAGTAATCATTCAAAGCATCGGTGATGAAGGAAACAGCAGAAACACCACCACCTAATTCAACAACAACATAACTTTCTCTGGTTTTTAAAACTCTGGCTGGAACAACATCACCAACCTTAACATCGTCAATAGAAGTGATAGAGTGGGATCTAGCAGATAATGATAATAAGTTGTGTTCATTATCAATCTTGGCAACCTTAACCTTCAAGGCAAAACCAATTGGGAATTCTCTTTCAAGGTCTTCGAATGTAGAAGCATCGTTAGATAAATCCATTAATGAAACTCTACCCTTCAAGTTTGGTGAGATACTGACCCACAAGAAACCTCTAGCAAAGTTGTTGATGTAAGCAACACATTCATCACCTTCCTTCAATTCACCAATAGAAATCGGACTAACCTTCTTACCAGCAACTAAATCTTGTTTCTTAGCGGATAATTCTAAAATTGTTTGCTTGGTCTTTTTGTGTGTAATTGGTAAGAATCTGTGGTTACGAGAATCGTGATAACCAATAATCTTAACATCGATGACATCACCAACGGTGTATTGACTTAGTGGCTTCTTAATATCCTTAATGTCTTCAAAGCTATCAAATAACTGCGTGATATCAATTCTACCTTGTTGGTCATCAGATAATTGAACGTTCAATTGGGTACCCTTGATTGATCTAATCTTAGCCTTGGTAATCTTACCTGGAACAAATTCATCCAACGATTTGATTGATTTGTCAACTGGATTAACAGCAGCTTCGGAGGTACCGTTTGAATCACCCTTCTTAAATGATAATAGAAATCTCTTGTTGGCATCATCAGTTCTGATAACGTGACACAAAACAGATTGATGAGGAATGAAAGCAGTCTCTAATTTTTCAATTGGAGTTTCAGAAACATATCTTGGTAAAACTAAACCAGTTAAGTTGTTGGCAAAGGAAACAAAGACACCGTTATTAGTAACAGATTTGACGTAACCCTTCAATTCAGTGTTTGAAACAGAGATATCCTTGTATTGAGCTGGTAAAGTTTCAGTCTTTGCAGCTTCAATTAAAGATGGCTTCAAAGTTAGTTTAACAAGTCTGGATCTAGAATCCTTTTCTAAAACTAAAGCAGTTAATTCACTACCAGCACTCAATTTCTTCAAGATAGCTCTACATTGTTCGTAGTTACCATCACCTAATTGACCAGAGTAAATAACACCACGTAAGTTGCTGTCAACTAATTCGACAACAACAGAGTCCTTTTCTTTTTCAACAACCTTGACGTCAACAATTGATCTACCTGGAACTAAAGTGGACATTGATTTCTTTTGGTTTTCAGATAAAGCATCAGAAACTCTTAAACTGACTCTAACTCTGTGTTTTTCTTTATCAACGGACAACACTCTAACCTTAACAGTTTGGCCTAATTTAACATGATCTTCTGGTCTTTTGACGAAAGTTTCACTGATTTCAGCGTTTGGTAAGAAAGCTTTGGCAAAACCAAAGAAACTCACAACACAACCGTTTGGTTGTAACTTTTCAACAGTAGCTGGAGTACGTTTACCAACCTCAACGTCATCGAACGAATCAATAACGTCTTCATCTTCAATGTTGACTAATGACTTCTTTAAAGTAACTGTAATTTTTGATTTACCACCATTGTTAGCGATTTTCAAAATTCTACCTCTAACTTTAGAACCAATCTTGAATTTTCTTTCTGGGTAGATTAATTTGACATCACTCATATGAGAAGCCGGAACAAAACCTTCAAAAGCGTCAGATATTTTGACAACTAAACCTTTATCGGTAATGATCTTTAAAACTTCACATTGAACAAAATCACCAACCGGAATGTCTTCAACTCTTAAGAACTTCGAATCAATTTGTTTCTTATCTAAAGTTAAAACATAAACATTATCAACTTGAGAGTAACCTAAAACTCTAGCCTTGTGTTTGGAACCAATTTTCAAATCCATATCAAGATCAACATTTTCACCAAGTCTTGAAGTGTGACATTGACCAAGAACTGATTTATTTCCAACATCAACAAAGACATAGTTTGAGTTCTTACCTTTGATAGTAACTTCCTCAAAGATGTGGCCAATTGGGTAAACATCCAATGGAGAGGATTCGTTTTCGGCATTCCACGCAAATTGTTGTAATGTTTGTAAATGTGGTAAAACTGATAACTGTAGTTTCTTTTCACCTGATTTTAAGTATAATGCAACAATTCTAGCTCTAAGAGTAGAACCAACGGCATATTTGTGTTTCATTTCAGTTAAATCGTAACTTCCCAAGTGAGTAAAGTTAATAGAAGCGTTACATAAACCATAAACTTTACAAACTAAACCTTCTTTAACAACATCAGTAATTAGAGCATCGACAATCATACCTGGTAAGACGGTATCGATCGATGAGATGGTTTGAACAGATGGTTGCTTCTTGGCGTTACCAGTTGGGATCTTACAGTTGATTGTTCTTTGGTTTTTCTTAGAAATGGCAGCTAAAATAACTGAACCAATGTTCAATTTTTCCATGTTGTATAAGCCTGTTGATAATTCCTTCTTGGAAATAAAACCATTCAATTTTTCATTACCAATATTAAGAATAGCACCATGATCCTCAATGGATTTGACAGACACTTGAATGATAGCATTGGTTATAAAATCTTCATCTTCATCCATGCCTGAGTTGACCTTACTTGGTTCTATATTCAATTCAATTCTCTTTTTAGATTTTGAGGTTTTTGATTTCTTTGATGAACTTTCAACAACATTAGCTCTTAACCACTGGCCAACTTGGAATCTTGAACTCAATTGTGGGAATTGTTTGGTTTCCTTTTGTGATGTTATACCTTTTGTGATTTTGTTTTCATCTTCTTCGTCATCAGTGTCGTATTTCATTTCTTCGTCTTCTGATTCATCGTCTGCGTTTTGTTGATCGTCAAATTCTTGTAATTCTTTTGTAAGTTCTTCACTGATACTGGTGATTGGAATATAACCATCCAAGTTGTCTGGTAACGATAAGATGATTTCCATCTTGTTGACTTTCTTGATTTGCCCTAGAACCATACTACCTGGAATCAAATTTTTGAAAGAAACATTATCGATAGTAATGGTAGACCCTTCAGATGATGTAGCTGTAGAAGATGTTGATTTGGACTTTGATTTCTTAGCTTTCTTCGTTGCTGGGCCTTCAGACTTAATTTGAGTCTCTGTTTGATCAAACAAAACATCTCTGGCAGCTTCGTTGGCAATTTCTTTAACTTCTAACGGGGTTAAAACAGAAGCACCACCTCTTGGGAATGATGATTCAGTGACTTTATTAAGAAGGGATTTTGAAGAGCCGTCAGTTGTAGCACTGGCTTCTTCTTCAGACCTCTTTCTCTTCTGAATTCCTACCATATTGATATTATGATTGAAAGGAAATATATGATATCAAAGAATGTGTTTTGTTGGACTTCTTGGAGAGATTCTTTTTCACCTTTTCATTACTTTATCAAAATCACATACTAATCTAACAATATATGATGATCAGTTCAATACAGAACCCGCATCTGTAAAAAAAAAAAAAATTTTTAGAAAAAAAAAAGTTTACCTTCGCCCCTCAAAAATGGAATAAGCTCCCGTTTCTGCATTTTAAGATTTTTTTTTTCAGTGTTTAAACTTTATTTTATAAGTGTTGGTGATTTAATAAAGCATTAACTAGTGATCTGAAGGGATGGTTTTTAGGTCTTGTTTCAACTATTTATACAAAAAGAATAACTGAAAATTAATAGAGAACTTGGAGAGAATATAAACAACTTCCATTTATTGAAAAGGGCGTTAGGGAGGAACCATTTTCTTACAGAGTACAAAACAAATAAAGAAAGACATAAAAGGCATAGATACATAAAAGTGCCTTATCAGATCCTTTTGGTATTTCCATTTCTTTTTTGTTTAAAATTGATTAGATTAGCCTGCAGAGAAGTATATTGGAGTTTTTCTCCATCCAATAATACGCATAGATTTTATTTTATTTTAAGGCAATACAGTCTCAACACTCCCCAATCTAAACCTTTATCAGGTCAAGTCATGTCATTCGATCTAACTACTGTTTGTCATCCAACCTCAGATATATTAAAGCCAGCTGTTTTTCTCAAGGACTCTGTTTCAATTCAAAGGCAACTGATTGGAAATGTCCCTGAAGGCATCCAAAGACGATGTAATGAGATGGGGTTCAGACTATCTAAATTAGACACTATCATTTTGACCGGTATCCTTGATTGGAAATCAATTGGTGGCTTACCAGGTACCATTTTAACCATCAGTGATGCAGGTTTGAAGAAATTAGGTGTTTATCATAGTGGGAACAAGGTATTACAGTATATGATGTGTACTTGGAGATATTTTGTTTTCAGGTTTGGTTTATTTTTGAAAGCTGAAGATATTCAACCTGAAGGTTTAAACAATGGGCGAGCTTTCTTCAAACCAATCAATATTAAAAGTTCTACTTACAACGAAGCTGACAGTGTAGCTACTAATAGTCATATCGAGGCACACAATAAACTTTCAAAGCTGATAAATTCCATTTTCCCTGTTGTTATCCAAGAAGGGCTGAAAAATATATCCAACTTGACACTTCCAAGCATTATTAAAAACCCAATGGTTTCAGCAAATATAATTATGACCGGTTTCCCAATAAGAGGGAAATTCTTACCTAAGCGAGCAATTGCCCTAGGTTGTCCACCTCAAAGTTTCAAAACGTTATGTAAATTTGAACCAGTGACATTAGAAAATGGTACAGTGATTACCCCTGAGCAAGTTTTAGAGCCAACAAGAACTTTTGATTCTGTTTTATTCTTGGATATTCCTTCAGAATCGTACCTGGATAATACTCTAAGCTACAACTGGCAAAATGAAATTGATCAACAACAAAAATACTGTGTTGTTTATCATTTCCTTGATGAATCTTTAAATGAAGTACTAGAAACTGAAAAATATCAAGATTTCATCAAAAGTTTTGGACCTGAAACAATTCACTTTATTTCACATAAACAATACGTTCCAAACACATTAAACTTTGAAAAATCGTACGAATTGTCATTCAAATGGGCCTCTATTATGAAAGATCAGTTCCCATTGTTTAAATGGTCTTCCAAACCACTGTTATCTATTCCTGCTAATTTGGCAAATGTGTATCCAATGGTGGCTGGGCAAAACGTTAGAGTCAATCCATCGTCTCCAGTCGTGTTAGATATGGATGTGGTTAATGGAATTGCTCATCCTGCTAGTTACTACGAGACTGTCTATGACGAAGAAGTTGCTCCTCTAAATTTATACGATGCGGTTTCAAAGGAAGAAATGATGACATTTGTTGGTAATGCCAAAAATGGGAACCAGAAAACTTTGAAAACAAGTGTTGATCCAGCTATTTCATTACAAGAGCAAGTTGAAACTATTGTTTTAGGTACTGGATCTGCATTACCTGCTACTTTAAGAAACGTTATTTCTAATATGGTTAGACTACCATATGTTCACTTGGAAACAGGTGAAAAAGAATTCAGATCCATATTTTTGGATGCTGGTGAAAATACTCTTGGTACTTTGAAAAGATTGTTCAATGAAGACGAAGTTAGTATGCTATTTAGTGAGTTGAAACTTATTTATTTATCACATTTGCATGCAGATCATCATATTGGTATAGCCAGTATCATTCAACGATGGAACGAGGAAATGATGAAAAGACCAGCTGATAAGAGAGAAAAGTTGTTTATTGTGACCCCATGGCAATACCCTAAATTCATTAGTGAACTGAATAGAGTTGATGAAATTTGTTGTGATTTGTCAATGATTGAATATTTAAGTTGTGATGAATTCAACCGATCTTCAAGCAAGTATGCATTACCTGAATACAAACAGTTTGATATTGACGGAATTAGCGCTGGGGATCTTGATAAGGTTGTGAAAAAGCCAAGCTCATTTGTTAGAAATTTGGAACTATCAAACTCATTACTTGAAAGTTTGAAAATCAAATCATTTGCTACATGTTATGCTACCCATTGTGAGTATTCATACTCATGTTCTATTGATTTTAAGCTATCAGAAAACGAGACGTTCAAAGTTTCTTATTCAGGTGATTCTAGACCAACGTGGTTTTTCAAATCAATTGGTTCAAATTCAGAGTTGTTGATTCATGAATCTACATTAGAAGATGATAAATTTGACGATGCAGTTATCAAAAGACACAGTACTACATCAGAAGCAGTTCAAATCGGTATATTGATGAAGGCTAAAAAGATTTTGTTAACACATTTCTCTCAACGTTATAAATCATTTACTGCATCAGAAGATGTTTATCAACGGTTGGCTAACCCAGTGACTAGAAATCAACAAGTAAGACAAAGTTATGGCTCAAGTAACGAATCTCTATGCGACAGTTTAGAAGAAGACGATGAAGTCATGACAGCTCTGTCTGAGCATTTGCAACAAGAACGTTTACTCGAGAAGCAATTTGCCAAACCTGCAGTTGTTGAAGACCAACCTAGTATTCCAATTGAAGAAAGTTCTCACATTTTCAAATATGGATTAACTGAAGCCATGTATCAAAACTCCAAGTTTATTGAAATTATGTTTGCTTTTGATAACATGTACATTGAATACGGGAAGTTCAACCGTCAAAGAGAGGTTTTCGAGAGACAAGGTGAGAAATTGCAATCTTTGTTCAACCTTGAAGGTAAACAAGAAGATCGGGAAAATGATCCAGATAATGACAGTGACGAAGAAAACACTGAGAAAAATGTTAAGAAGAGCAAGAAGCAAAAAAATGGGGGTGAAAATACTACAAAGAGAAAGAAGAATGGAGGAGCAGGAAGTGAGAGCGGTAATAGTAGTAATAAGAAGAAGAAGAAGGTTGGTTTGTTTGAAGCTTTACAATGAGATGGTGTTTGTATATAGAAATTTTGTGTATTATTATTGTTATTATATCTTTGATGGTTTCAAATGTAAAACAGGAATTGAACCAGTAGAGTATAATATATCTATACTATTACTACGCCACATGTATATATATATATATATGTCAGCCACTAATAATACTATAACATGTGTTGTCATAATGATGTAATATATGTGGCTAGAAAGTGGGGGTTTGAGCCCCTCAGGGCGTCCGCAAATCCCCATGAAACAACTTTGTATTCTTCTCCTTGTGATTCTAAATGAACAACTTGGCCTAACAAAAGACCCTTGCTTTAATTTAACCCTTCTGTTTCTTTGCAATAAGGCTGATTGTTAACCCCTTACAGCTATCTATACATCTTTGATTCAAAGCTACTGATAATTAATATAGGTTACAATCCCTGCTTAGTCTTTTTTTTACTTTTCCTTTCTTACTTACAGCAAGTGACCTTTAAAAAAAATTCCAATCCTTGAAAATAAATAGCCTCAAGTGTACAATTTCATTTTTTTTTAATATCTCTTGATCTACACTCCTTTTGATTTGTATAACTAAACTATATTCCAATTCCAGAAAAAAAAAAGCATCAAATACATAAATATGGGTAACACGTTATCGGAAGAAACAAATTCCGAATATTCAAATGGTGGTCATATACCTCCAAATTACTCTTCTGGTTCGAACTTTACAGACCACAACAACAACAGTTCAAATAGCATTATTTACAACAAGAAGAACATCAACACCAGCAGCAACCCCGATACATTATATAACAACAATTTGAGAAACAAAAACTCACATGGTTTAAGCGATGAAGCAATACCCAAAAATGCGCATAATTTTGATATTTCCGTTCTGAAACCCAAGATTAAAAGAGTCTCAATGATGGACGATCAAGATCAAAATACTCATATTATACTTTCTGATGATGATTTGCCTAATAACCTTCAAACTCCATCACAGATAAATAACAACGATCGTCATTATAGTTATAAGCGGTACGACCATACCATAACTTCGAATAACGGGAATCGCCATCATGGTACAAATCACGTTTATGGATCTATCGATTCAATCATCGACCCTGAAAGTAACGAGAATCCCGTTAATTCAAGGTTGCATTTTGGATCATTTGGTAATAATAACAATAACCATGACTTTGAACTTTCAAACAAATTGGGATCGTTTACGTTTATTGAAAATATACAAGATAATGAAGTGTTGTCTTCGTCACCTGGTAATTCAGAAAAATCGTCACATTCATCAAGTTGTGAATCTTGTCAACCTTATCGAAATGATCATGGTGTTCAACTTTCTGATAATGCAGAAATAACTGTTCATGCTGAACAAAATGAAGAGTTGCACGATGATCATAATGTTTTCAATAATCCATTACAACCATACGCCAATCATAGAAACATATCAGCAATCTTTTTTTCCGATGATGCAAACGATGCAAATGTTGAGAAAGTTTACAATGAAGTTCCTTTACCGATTCCATCAAGTGCATCTTCATCAACCACTGGTGAATGTGAAGCTTATTTTGGTCGGGGAATTTCCAACCCTGGATTATCTGATTCTGCAAAAATAGTTCATATTGATGAAAGTTCATCTACAAATCAAGAAGATGCATCTACCACAACAACTACAGAGACTGTCCACCCTGATACTGTGGATAGTGGTAATAATGGGGACAACTATTTAGGTATGTCAACTTCTTCGTTGACAGCTTTAAATGCTGCAGATGATCAGGAGCATCATCACCAACACCAACACTCTAGTTATGAACAGTATAACGGTGAAGATGAAGCTTACAATAAACCAGAAGAATATACAACTGAAATTCCCAGCTATTATTTGCCAGACCGTTTGAATTATCCAGTTCTGTCACCATACCAATATTCAGATAGAGAATTTGAGAAATTGAATCATTTTGATTTTTTGAAAAGTTTAAATTTTGCAGAACCACCAGTACTACCACCATATTTGAATTCAAATTTGTTGAACGACTCAGTCACTCACAATTATAAAGCTTACCCTTATCAATACCAAATGTCTAACCATATTTACATTAACGATCAATACCGATATAACATTAACGACTTGAATTTGATGGACAAATATTCCAGACAACCGCTGCATTCCAAATTACTCCGCAAACAAATCAAAAAAAGAAATTCTAATGGTGGTGGGAACGGTGTCGATGGTATCGGGTCAATCATGAAGCATTCGGATTATATTCAGATTGCAGAGCACTACGACGTTCCTAACCATGTTATGTTAAACCATTTGATCACTTGTAACGTTAAGATAGATGACGTTATGACTGGGTCTTGTATTCATCGGTATTCAGGGAAGTTTATTACACAGATTGTCTATTTCCCAATGGAGATTTGAATGTGTTGTTCTTATATACAATTTATTTTTGTTTGTTACAACTATTATTGGTTTTATTTATTTATTTATTTTATTTTTTTTGTGTGTGTATGTTCTTCCTTTACTCTTAACAGCATTAGGCTAGTTAATGATTCTTTTTTTTTGCAGTTTGGTTGGTTTTCATTTGGTTTACTCGTTTGAGTGTTTCTTCTTTCTTTTATGATCCTTTGTTTTTTGTGTTTTAGCTATCTTTTTCCTTTTCTTTGTTTTGCTTGTTGCGTTATATTTTATTTTAAGTCTACACCTTCTGCTTTTGTTCCTTCTTTTGCTTGGTGTGTTTTTCTTCCTTCACTGTGTTTTTTCTTTTCCTGGATTGTCTTCTATTATTTATTATATGTTATGTTTTATGATTTGATTATAATGTACCTTACTCTACTCTAATTGACGATGTTGTTTTTAAAATGTTTAGAATGATATTGTGTAGCTTCTATTACAAACAAACATTGTAAATATGCAAAAATTTATACTTTGGATACAATGAAAACTAAGGATAAAAAGAATGATTTAGTTATAAAATATACAAAAGTTAATAAAAATGAAAGGAAAAAGCAACATCACAAATGCATAAAAAAAAGTTTGAAGAATGTAAAATTTCGAAGATTCAAAATTAAAAAAAAGTTACAAAAATGGGAGGAAAGGGAGAGTGTAAATTATAGTTTTGTTGGTGAGATTGGTTCACTGATCGTATAATCACTACGAGCATCATCATTATCATCATCAACATTATGGTGGTGGTTGTCATTTGCATAAATGTTGAACAATGAATTTGATGATCTTGGATTACTGTCACTGTTCATATTTGTACCGGTTGTTGATGATGATGTATCCTGTTGATTTGTCAATAATTGTAACAACATTGCTGATCCTGGCGTTAAACTATTATTACCATTATTATTATTACAACTTGTATTGTTCAAATTGTTTGGAATTGATCTGTTTTGATTATTACTGTTTAATAATGCAAAATTATTGGATTTACGTGTTGCTAAAGTATTCAAATCAGTCATTGGTGTTGATGACAAACCGTATAGGGTTGGTTCTATTTTGAGATTATTATTGTGGTTTAAAAGTGGTAAGTTTTTCTTGTTGTTATTGTTACTCTGGGGTTGTAATAAAGAAGGAGACGCATCGTATTGGAACCTGAACGGTGATGCTGAAAGGATGTTTGTATTGTACGGTGTTGGAATTTGTAAAGATGATGAAGGATGGTTGTGTTGCTTGGATGACGATGATGCTGATGAGGATAACAATTGTTCTGGTGTTTTAAAATTGAATCGTTCTGCAAGGTTAAACAAATCAGACGAATCGTTGTGATTGCTATGCTGATTGTTGTTTGTGGTGGTGGTGGTGGTGGTTCGTGATGATATGGATTGTGGTGGTGTTATTGGTGTTGGTGATTTCTTGTTCAAATAGTTGGATGATGGTTGATTTTGCTCGTAGTCTTGCTTTCTCTTTCTAACTAATTGTTTGGTGTACACTTTACTCGAATATTTTTTGCCCGGTTTGATAGCGACAATATCAGAATTATTTGCTGGTGCATTTAGAACTTCAAACATATCATCTAAAATGTTCATCTTTCTAGTTGACAAATGGCCAATTTTCTTTGGAACACCATCAACAGTTTCAGTCTCACCAACGAGTCCAGCAACAACAATCAACTCATCAGCACGATGCCTGAAATCACAAACTATTTTGATCAATAAATTGATCCTTTCATCTTTTTTCAAATGATCAGGTTCTTTGTGTCTGCAATTAGTAGGCCACCATGGTGGTTTGGTGAAGTCGCCACGTTTGTAAGGGTATTGGCTTTGTTTACGAGGTTCTAATATTTTGATCCATGCTTTAGCTAACAACTTGCAAGGGATTTGTTGAAATTCATCAAAACATTGGTATAAGTAGTTGGAAACCTGGTGTTGGTCATTAGGGTTAACGTTTATGTTCTTGTATGTTAACCTTGCAGTTTCAAACGTTTCATCTTCTTCATCCTCTTTTTCAATGGCTTGTAATTGTGCTTGTAATGATTTAATAACGCGACTGCCTGGTTTGTAATTGAATTGTTGTTGTGTTTTTAATGGTGGTAGTAAAGATAAACGTGGGTCGTGGTGTTGTAATTGGGTAGCTTGTTGTAAAATCAGCCTTGGGTCTTTTAATTCTTGAAAGTAGTTTTCCTTGTCATCGTCGTCTTCATCATCGTCAATAGCGGTTGAGTTGGAACTATAGTGAGCAACAATGTTGTATATAGGTGCTCTATTGAAAAACTTAATGTCGTATGTTAAGCCAAAAGTAGAGTGGATGGATTGAGATAAAGATCTAATTTGGGATAGTTTTTGGTCCAATGTATTTGTTTTATCTATTGTTGTTAATAATGATGACATTTTAATAGTATTTTTATATATATATAAGTTGATGAATAAAAATTAGATATATCACCTTTGAGACGAAATAAAATTCATCAGAAATAACTTTCAAAAATCACAAAAAAAAGGGGGCAAACGTGGATAATTTTATACATTAAAACTAGTCATAATATTAGTTGGTACCTGATTTCAAAACTGATTTAAAATTGTACAAAAAAGTTTGTGATTTGTATCAAAATTGAGTTAAATATTAAATCAAATCAGTACTTTGTCAATAGTTTGTTTTAAAAGAAGTAAAAAGACGTAAGAATCAGGGAACAATAAAGAAAGAAAAAAGACAGGTTTGTAATAAGGATGTATTAAAGGTGTTTCATCCCTTCTTTTAAATAATTGCACAGCCTCTGTTTTTAACTTAAGGCTCGGCAACTTTTGCCGCTTTGGGGGAGAAAATCACAGGGAGCGAACAGAGTTAGTTGCCATACTAGTATTATCTATATTACCTTAATTATATGATATTGTGATAAGGGGTATGGTTGATTGATCATAACATGAGAAAGATCAGTGGCTGTATAAATTATAAAAGTAGCATAAAATAAATAGGTATGATAACAACAGTCACAACGAACGAATTGGAACTATTAGAGAATGACCTTCAACAATTAACATTACAAGCAATTGAAAGCCATCCAACAAAGACGAAAACGGAATTTGCATTAGAGTTTTTCGAACTAGCAACAAAGAAAGAAACAACGGGGTCGTTGAATGAAGCCATTAATTACTATCGTAAAGCTTTTAAAATCGATGAAAAAGTTGACGTTAAATACAGAGAGAAGTTGGTTGCTAATCAACCAACACCTGAGGTTAGATTGAACCAGGATGGTAGTATAAGTACACCACCATCAGCAACAACGGCAACATTGAAATCATTGAAAAAATTGGATTTATCAAGGATTAAAGTGAAACCACTGTTAAAATCATTTCAATATGCAGAGATTTATCCAATTGATGAAACAAAACCGATATATTTAAACAGTTTACCAGATGAAATTTTGGTGACAATAATGGAAACTTTGGTTTATCTGGATACACCATCGTGGTTTAATTTTAGTATGGTTTGTAAGAAACTAGCATTTTTAGGGTTTCATGAAAAGAGTAATTGGAGATTATTATGTAATTTGATCTATCCAAGTCAAAGTTACAGTGAAGAAGAGATTGAATTGAATGGGATCAAAAAAGATCAAAGTTTGATGGTTGGTACTTTGTGGAGCCACGATTGGAGACAAATGCTTTGTGAAAGACCGTACATTAAATACAACGGGTTGTATATCAGTGTTGTCAACTATCAAAGAGAAGGTGGTAGATCTGAGTTAAGCAATGCTTGGAATTTACCGTTTAGAATTATTACATACTATAGATACTTTAGATTTTTCAATGATGGTTCTTGTTTGAAACTGATGAGTATTATTGAACCTAGTGAAATTGTTGGTAAATTTGATAAAAATTGGAGAGATAATTTGGGTAAATCCGAATGGGAAAAAGTTTATGAAGGTTTTTGGAGTATGACTATTGATGGGTTGGTTAGATGCGAAAGTGATGGGGCTGCAGCCAATTATAAATTTATTGATGAGTTTAAGATTGTCAATGGGGGTAAGTATTCAAAACATCATAAATTGGAATGGATTCAAATGGGTTTTGAGAATATTGAAAATGGGGAGTTTGGTGAATTGGGGATTGCTAATGAGAGAAGTTTTGGCTTTAGTAGGGTTAAATCGTACAATGTATAAGTGGTAATTCTATAATATGATGTAAATATGAAATACCTTTGGTATTGTTGTTACTAATATTGATATTATTGATTGTTTTCCGTTTACCCCAGATATTCAATTAGATTAGATTATATTAAATTAATACTGTATTTTTCCGTATATCCCCCCCTTCCCCATATTCTTTTATATCTTTCTTGTTTGTCCTTCTCCGGGCACACGGGATGAGATAGGTATACAAAAGAGAAGGCGGTGTTCATAGTATCACATTTATCTATGTGTCACGTGATGTTAAACGGTCCGCCGGATACGGATAAAAAACCGCCGCAGAATACCTTTTTCGGTTTTTGCAGATAAGAAAGAACTATCAATTTTTCAATGATTCAATTCAGTTGATTGTTGATTACAATGATTAAGATGGGATATGGGAATATGGGTGGATGGATATATGAATTTTGGACGTGGGATGAATTGATTACATCCATGTGATTGATTGATTGAATAGAATTGAATTGAATTAACTTCCATCCCGTTTTTTTTTTCTGGTCCCGAGGCAGGAAAGAGTCTCCAGTGAGTCAAAACCACCCGTTTGAATCATTTTACTCTCCACCTCATCGCTCGCTCGCTCGCTCCGGTCAAACTGACCCCCCATTCATCCACCACTCCATTCATCCTAAAGTACTATTACATTACACTAATGAAGCTTATCTATATATATATATATATGTATATATATTAGTATTCCCCCCATTTGTTTATGATCCACTTTTATTCAATCAATTGAGTGTCTTCTTTTCTATATTATCTTTTAATATATATACAGATATAAATTTAACGTTTAATATAACAAAATAAAAAAAAAATGGCTGAATTATACCAAACCTCATTAGATGGTGTCAAAATCCTCGGTGAAGTCTTTGACAAACCTCAATTATCATCTTCAACACCAGCTGATATCCTAACCAAAGATGCTTTAAAATTCATTGTCCTATTACACAGAACTTTTAACGAAAAAAGAAAACAACTATTGACAAACAGACAAGCTGTTCAAAAATGTTTAGATGCCGGTAACAAGTTGCAATTTTTGAAAGAAACTGAATTCATTAGAAACGATCCAAATTGGAAATGTCTACCATCCCATCCAAAATTACAATGCCGTAAAATTGAAATCACTGGTCCTCCAGATGCCAAGATGATTGTCAATGCTTTCAACACTGACGTTTTCACTTACATGTCCGATTTTGAAGATTCTTGTTCACCAACTTGGTCAAACATGATTTACGGACAAACCAACTTGTACGATGCCATTAGAGACAAGATTGACTTCACAAATGAATCAACTGGTAAACGTTACAAGATTAACCGTGAAAATGGCCGTAGAATCCCTGTTTTGATCGTTAGACCAAGAGGTTGGCACATGGTTGATTCCCACATCACCGTTGACGGTGAACCTATCTCTGCATCAATTATGGATTTTGGTTTGTTCTTCTTCCATAACGCCAAATATTTGATCGAACAAGGTTTAGGCCCATTCTTTTATTTACCTAAAATGGAACACTATAAAGAAGCTCAATTATGGAACGATATCTTTTGTGTTGCACAAGATTGTTTTGAAATCCCTCGTGGAACCATTAAGGCCACTGTTTTGATTGAAACTTTACCAATTTCTTATCAATTGGATGAAGTTTTATATTCCTTAAGAGAACACTCTGCTGGCTTGAACTGTGGTAGATGGGATTACATGTTCTCCACCATTAAACGTTTAAGAAACCACAAGGAGTACATCTTACCAGATCGTCATCAAGTTACCATGAAGGTTCCATTCATGACAAACTATGTTAAACAATTGATTAAAATTTGTCATAAGCGAGGTGTCCACGCAATGGGAGGAATGGCTGCCACCATCCCAATTAAAAACGATCCTGCAAAGAATGCCATTGCCATGGATGCCGTTAAACAAGATAAATTACGTGAAGTTTTAGCAGGTCATGACGGTACCTGGATCGCCCACCCTGGCCTACTACCAACTGCATTGGAAGTTTTCCAAACAAACATGCCAACTCCAAACCAATTACACGTTCAAAAACCAGACACTGTTGTCTCTGAATCTGATCTAATAGATACCAAGATTGAAGGCGGTGAAATCACAATGAAAGGTTTAGATGCCAACATTTACATTGGTTTGAATTACATGGAGAGTTGGTTACGTGGATTAGGTTGTGTTCCAATCAACAACTTGATGGAGGATGCAGCCACTGCTGAAGTTTCCAGATTACAATTATGGTCGTGGTGTAAACACGGTGTTAAGATGAACGATACTGGTGATATCGTGACACCTGAGTTGGTTAGCAAATTGATTGACGCTGAAGTTGCCAAGATGGCTGGTAAAGAAGGTAATAAGTTTGAATTGGCTGCTGGTTGTTTAAAGAAAGAAATTAGTGGTGAAGTTGAAGTTGCTGAATTTTTGACAACTTTATTATATGATGACATTGTGACTTTAGGTCCTGAAGTTGACTTATCAACGTTGAAATAATCTCCCCTTTTTTTTTTATTTTGCGTTTTGTTTGTTATTATAAGCTAGTTTCTTTACTTAAATATATATATATGTCATATCATAAAATGAAAAATAAAAATAAAAAGTACCCATTATTTAAGACGATCTTTTAAAATAATCAACATTTCTCTCAAACATTCCCTCAACATTAAAGCATTTTTCAAATTAACTTCATCCAAATTGTAAATAATTTTACACTCTTTTGAAATCTGTGTATTGTTGTACAGTAACAAATGAACATTTTCAATAAACCCTTCATAACTTTTCAAACCTAATGCAACAAACTCTAAAAATGGTCTTAATGACTCATACTTCAAAACAAACAAGTTTAAAATTTGCTTCAAAGTATTGGTCGCTGTAACGTGTGATAATTGATCAATGTTGTTTAATTGCAACAACTCATATTTGGATAAATTGTCAGCAGTTAACCGTTTATTTTCATCCCCATTTAAATTATTAAACTTATTCTCGTTAATTTGAGTCAACTTTATTTGTTCTTGAAATTTGTTGTTGGCATCATTCAATGCATTTTCTTTAGATTTTTTTAAATCTTCAACAGTGTTTGTTAAGTCATTGATTTTTTTCATATATGAAGCAATGGATTCAGTCATTTCGTCAACAATCTTGACGTAGGCATTGATTGATTCATGATGTGTTTTGTTTGAATTTTGATGTGATTCTTGTTCCAACGTTATAGTTTCTTTTAACCCTTCAATTGTGGCATCGAATGATTCTTTGTTGTTTTTGATCGTTTCTTCCAATTGCTTGATTTTCAATTGATAGGATGCCTTGTTATCCTCAATACTTTTCACTAGATCATTGATAGATTCTTTATCAACTCTAATAACTTCTTCCAACTCGTCAATTTTGGATTTATCCAACCTAATTGTCTTTTCCAATTTATTGATAACAGATTCTGATGATTCCTCATTTTCCTTAATCTTGTCATGCAACTCCTTGATCGTGGTTTGTGAACCTTGTTTATCCATTTTAATAGTTTCTTCCAATTCATTAATCTTACACTTTGAAGTTTCTTGTAACTTTTCAATTGTCGCTTGTGAAGTCTCTTTATTAAATTTAATAGTTTCTTCCAATTTATCAATTGTCACTTGTGAAGTCTCTTTATTAGCTTTAATAGTTTCTTGTAACTTGTCAATTGTCACTTGTGAAGTCTCTTTATTAAATTTAATAGTTTCTTCCAATTCATTAATCTTACACTTTGAAGTTTCTTGTAACTTGTCAATTGTCACTTGTGAAGTCTCTTTATTAAATTTAATAGTTTCTTCCAATTCATTAATCTTACACTTTGAAGTTTCTTGTAACTTGTCAATTGTCACTTGTGAAGTCTCTTTATTAAATTTAATAGTTTCTTCCAATTCATTAATCTTACACTTTGAAGTTTCTTGTAACTTGTCAATTGTCACTTGTGAAGTCTCTTTATTAAATTTAATAGTTTCTTCCAATTCATTAATCTTACACTTTGAAGTTTCTTGTAACTTGTCAATTGTCACTTGTGAAGTCTCTTTATTAAATTTAATAGTTTCTTCCAATTTATCAATTGTCACTTGTGAAGTCTCTTTATTAACTTTAATAGTTTCTTGTAACTTGTCAATTGTCACTTGTGAAGTCTCTTTATTAAATTTAATAGTTTCTTGCAATTTATCAATTGTCACTTGTGAAGTCTCTTTATTAGCTTTAATAGTTTCTTGTAACTTGTCAATTGTCACTTGTGAAGTCTCTTTATTAAATTTAATAGTTTCTTCCAACTTATCAATTGTCACTTGTGAAGATTTTTTATTGGCTTTAATGGTTTCTTCCAATGTCAACTGCATCGAATCCTTTTCTCTTTTCAAAATATCAAAATCTTTATCATGCTTACACTTCATCTCTAACAACTCATTCTTCAATGAATCAACTTCATTTTTCTTTAAATCATTCAACTCATCAAGTCTCAATTCTAATGAACCATTGGTTTTCATAACAGAATCTCTCTCATTTTGAACCTGTTCAAATTTCAACTTCCATTCATTGACTTCAACAACAAAATTTTTACATTGATGACTCAACGTCACGTATTCATCTTCTTGAGCACCCAACAATCTCTTCAATCTTTCATTTTCACTGTTCAATTCTTTGATCTTTTCATCGTCATTGCTATTGTTGTTTTTAAACATCCTTGTCTTTCTTAATGTTGGACTAGTTTCATCAATATCCTCGCCTTCCCCACTATCAACATCAACTTGACCATCTTCACCATCTTCTTCGTCTTCTACTTCATCAATAATCATCGAATCTGAATCCCCATCATCATCTTGGTGTATCATTCGTTGATCAGCAATATTGCTGTTGTTGTTATTGTTGTTGTTGTTGTTGTCATGGGTATATTCAAATTGACGTGCAATCATCCTCACGTTCGATCCATTATTCAATTTCACTGACCGTGACAAACCAAAACTAGATCCGTTGGTGTTGTTCATTGGTGTTGATTGAGATTTACTGCCTATTGAACTAGGTTCGTCACCTAACTTGAACCTCCTATTGATATTGTTATAACCTGCTGGTGTCTTTTCATGTTGGTTCATTCTCTGTTTATTGATGTTGCTTTTGTTTGATTCAATAAACCCTAGTTGGGTTTTTTTATTTGAATCTGATAATGGAGTCATTGTTGTAGCCTTATTAGTTCTTCTTTTCATATTGTTGTTATTGTTATTTATCGATTCTCTAACTTTGAAAAAATCAGAAGTGTTAACAGAAACGTTGTAATCCGGTTCCATTGTTGAACTTTCTATACTCTCGTCTCTAGTATTTGAATCATGGTTCTCTTCGTTGTTGCCTCCTTTATTCTTGTGGGTATAATAGTTCTTATTGAAACTGTTTGTGTAATCGTTATCATCATCATCATCAGAATCGTATTCTAGATCTAGGTTAGAAGCGTCACTGTAATAAGCCTCTGATTCGGCCAATTTCCCAGTACTGTATTGATGTTGTTGTCCTCTAGTCATTGTGACTTTTTATTTCATTAATCTGTTTATATGCAACTATCACAATTATTCATTAACTGTTAGTGTTACTACGTAAGGCTGGTAGTGATAGTCGTAAGATAAACAAGATAAACAAGCATACACTGTGATCTATTTGTTTTCACGCGCTGTAAAAATAAACATTCAAAAAAGCACCAACAGGGACAAACTTCATCATCATTAATTCTATACAAAAGGGGGTTTTTCTAATAGTGAATAATATAAGTAAATAAATAGATCATTAAAATAAATAGATAAAGCAAAGAGAGGACATGTGTATAAATGAAAAAAAAAAAAAAAAAAAAAAAAAAAAAAAAAAAAAAAAAAAAAAAAAAAAAAGGAAAGTGGGAAAAAAAAAAAAAAAAAAAAAAAAAAAAAAAAAAAACAGAAAATAGGGTATAGTATAGTATAATATATATATATACACATATATATAAAAGGCATATTGTTAATCAATTTTTAGGCAACATTACCATTTTCTCCAACAAGACTCCTCAATTTGCTATTGATTTCCATTAACCGTTCAATTTCTTCAACAGCCTGATTCATAACATTAAACTTAGACATTGATTTTCTTTTTGATTTGGAACCTGTTTTCGATAATCTGTTCAAATACATCGGTGACTGTTCAATCTGATAAATTAAATCATTAAATGCAGTTTTAATTATTGCCCGACGTTTTTGTTCGGATGAAGTATGGTTCAATTTCTTTTCAGCATTTGTTAATGTGGATTTCTTAATGTTGTTGTTGTTGGTATCGTTATTGCTATCATTTTCAGAGTTGCTGTTGCTGTTGCTATTGCTATTGCTATTTTCGGAAATATTGTTGTTTGGAATATCAATGATTAATTCTTGTTTCAATTTCCGTTGTTTTGTTGGTTTTGATATCTTGATTGAATCAGACTGTTGTTGTTGCTTTCTAGTTTGTTTCAATTTGAGCTTCCCACTGCTAGCCATATGTAATTTATCGTTATCATTATCTTCATCTTCTAATTTAATACTAGTAGTAGTAGTAGTAGTAGGTGTTGTTGTTGTTGTCATCGGCACCGGTACTGGGACTGGGACTGGCACCGGCACCGGCACAGTTGTTTCATTGCTGTTGGATCGTTTATATTTATTTGATTTCTCAGACGATGATGAAGACATTGGATCTATTGAATGCCAATGTTTTGATAAGTTGTTTAAAGATTGATCGTTTGCAATCGAATCTAGGAAATTTTCCAATGCTGAATATTCAGTTAATGACAACAACTCTGAATTTTGAACCTGATTTGATTGTTGTTGTGACAAAACGTTTGCTGAATAATTTAAATTATTAAAAGTTGTTAAAACGTTTCTTGTGTTTGGTGAAACTGGTGAGCCAACCAAACTGTTTCCAGAACCAAACATTGTAGACGTTGACATTTTCGGGGATTGATAAAACAGTGTTGGTCTATTCAACAGTTCGTTTCTTTGCTGTTCAAATAAGAATCTTACATTGTTTGGATCATGGTATTGAACTTGATTAGGTGTTTGTGGTTGTTGTAACTGTTGTTGTAACTGTTGTTGTAACTGAAGGAAATCCGGGGTTAGAGGTCTTGGATATTGATCTGATGGTGGCGGAGTGGTGGTAGCTTTAGGTGGTGGGTACATAAAGGCACTGTTTATTAGTGGGGATAAATTTGATGAGAAATTAGCTGTTAAAGGTGTATGGGGTAATGGGATCAAAGAAGAACCAGCTGAAGTTGAAGATTGTGTTGAAGTTGAAGATAATGAATTTAAACTATTTGAAGATGAAGATCCTGGTTGTTGTTGTTGTTGTTGATCCTGGGTTGCATTTGAAGAGGGAGGAGGAGGAGGATCTGTTGGTGTTGGTGTTGCTGTTTGAAGGCTATTGGTAACACTATTGAAAAATCCATTCAAGTTGATACTTGAACCATTACTATTAGCGTTATTAGTGTTATTAGTATTATTATTCTGTGAAGTTTCATTAGTGATCAACATATAAGCTGTATCAAAATCCAAATAAGATGAGAAATAATCTGTTACATCTTGATTTTGATGTAAATTTGACGTTGGAGTAAATAAAGCATTGTTATTTAGTATTGGAGAAAAGGATATTGGTGATTGATTGTTGAGGTTGGGTGAACTGCTATTTTTTATTGACATTTTAATTTTATGTGAATATATAAATATACATATATATATATATATATGTATGTGTATATATATATATATGTATGTGTATATATATATACTGATGTTATGACGTTTGACTTGAAAAAATGATGAATGTGAAAAGGGTATATTCTCAAAGATGAAACTTATGAAAAGAAAAAGAAGAGACACTTTTTGAAGGATTTACAAGAGGAAACAAAATCAATTGGAATAGATGAAGATGAAAAGGAGAGAACGAGAAATCGGTATATATACATTGCACGTGACCAAAAACCAAATAATCACATGCGTTTCTTTGGCATGTTCTCATATTATATTATGTAATACATTATGTAATATATTACATAAGAACAAGTGATGTTTTAACAGAATGTTACATTGCTTGTTCTTATTCCCCCGCTTTTAGTTCACATACACTAGATGTACCATTCTTTCTTTTAATATGTAACATTCATAAACCACCTATGAATCTATTTATAGTCTCCTTTCCCATATATCCTTTTACACATACCGCTGATTAAAGCATACTAAGGATAAAATAAATGTGTAATTCAATATTCAATAACACTCTTTAATTGCAAATGAGTTCAAAAAAACTATATTTATATTTACTAAAAGTATGTTCCCATCCCCTTAATTGTGTATATGTATATGTATATGTATATGTATATGTATATGTATATGTATATGTATATGTATTCCATTCCATTCAAAAATCATAAATATACTTAAAATAATAACCCCTTTTATTATAAACTCCTCTATTATATTATATTACACCGCCATGTTTTATAGTCTCCTCTTTAATGATTTAACAATCAATGAGGATATTAAATATATACATACGAAGTAATCAATTATCCTTTCTAACTACATAACTATTAATCGTTAACTGAAATCAAATTAAAACAAAATATTTTTGGCAACAACAAATGAAAAAAATTATATATATATGTATATATATATAATCAATCTTTTTCAAATTTTTTTGGCAACAACACCAGAATTCAATCTATTTAAAATCAATTCATCAGTTTCTTCCAATTCATTTTTTTGAATAACACCAGCAGTCTTTAAAATTGATTTGGTGTTTAAAATATTTTTTTCAAAATCAATCGACTTAACATCCTTACTGAAAACAACAGTTTTTTCCCATTCTTTAGCATCTTCCAATGAATAATCCAAATTCTCACTAATAAATTTAGCAGATTCTTCAAGGTTACATTCATAGTATTCAATACCTTTTTGTAGACAACCCAAAAAATTATCAATCACCCCCGAAGTTTTATCAATATTGGATCTACTAACAATAACCCATGATGACCATGGTGTATAAATCTCACCAATGTTTTTAATCTCTTTATTGTCGTAGTATTTCTTACTAGTGAAATATTCCCACATAAACGCATCACTATTTTCAACTTCATTTTTCAAATTAACAGAATCTCTCAAATTCTTAAAATTGTTTAAAATCGGAAACGATTCGTAATATCCTCCTTCACCACAATCAACTTCCTTGAAACCTTGTTCTAAAGCCAACACAAACGACATCACATAAGAACCTGATCCAATTCTACTAACACCGATCCTTTTACCTCCCAACTGTTCTTTACTTGTCAATTCGTCCCTATTTGTACCAGTAGAAATGGCCCAACATAATGGTGAGTCAACATATGTCCCCACAATTTGATAATCTTTATCGTCCCCTTCACAAATACCTCTAACAAACGCTTCAGTTAATCCAATGGCAATATCTATTTCTTGTGCTTTAAGAGATTGTATCAAGTGGCCAGAACCAGATGGGTATGGTAAGAGTTCCACTGGTGGGAGGTTGGTGTTTGCCCTAAAGAAACCCTTTTGATCACAAAAGTGAAGTGGTGTTGAGAAATGTTCTGGAATGTAACCGACTTTTAATGACATGATAATTTATTTGACTTGTGTATACTGCTGTATGTATATATATATTGTTGCAACGTTGTACCAGTGTCGTTTAGTTGTATATAGTTGTTTTTTTTTCTTCGGAAATATTTTGCAGCGCACTCACTCACTCACTATGAAAAATGGAGCTTGATTAGTTTTAGTATCTATTTTTCAAATACAAACGATTTATCAATTGTATGTTTTTAACATTAAAAAAATATCTTAAACTGTACATAAATATATTTTTTTCAAAACGATATATCTTATCTTCTTTTATAAATACAAGGTGTTAATAACCATTCACCTTCAGGCTTAATATCTCTTTTTCGTTCCAACTTCTCAGCTTCATCATCATCTTCAATAAATTTACTTCTCTTCAACTCCTTGTTCTTTCTCTCTTCTAAAATCTCTTGTGGTGGTTTGAAAAATTCAAATCTAGTAAACATCGTATTACTATCATCTGTAAATTTATGGAAAAATCCCAATTTTTTCAAAACATTGATAAATTCTTCACCTTTATCGTCACTCAATCTGGATTTAATCTCAGCAATCCATAATTCTCCTCTTGGTGCAATCAATCTATAAGCTTCCTTAATGAAATCCAAGAAATTCGTACCCATTAATGCTAAACAAAACACAACAATAGTGCATGATTCATCAGGCAATGGAACGTTTCTAATATCAGCAACGGTGATCTTGTTATTAACTTTCTTTAAATCAAATGAATGAACATCAATTTTCAAATTCTTACCGTATCTAGCAGGTCCACCACCACCATTACTCATTTTTTGCTTTTTATTCCCACCACCATTCTTGACACTTTTCAGGAATTTCTCAACATCAAATGCAAGTTGCGCTTCACCACATCCCATATCGGCAATCACAACTCTCTTATCGTTACCAATACCAGGTAACCCACCAGGTGCGTTAACGTTTCTAGTTGTACCTCTGATTCTAATCTGCCTCACAAAGACATCAACTGGGTTTTCAGGCCAAGATTGAACTTGGGATCTGAAACCTTTGTGATATTCATCGAATAATTCAGGTTGATCTTTGATTAACGCTAAAGCTTCTTCGGATTTGATAGTGTATAATTGTTCATTGATCCATCTGAATCTTGAACCTGATAGTTTAGCCATCATTTTTTGTTGCAATGGTGTTAGTTTCGTGGTGGTGGTGGTGGTCGTAGTTGTTGTTGTTAGCATTGATGGTTGTGATTGTGATTGTGTTGATTTACTCTTTTGTTCTTGTTGTTTCTTAAATGGTTTCTTATTAGACTTTATAGTTTCTTGGTTATTGTCAACAGCAGGTCCATCTTCAGTGAAGGTAGTATTTGTGGTTGCATCTCTATCATCATATTGCTCAGTATGTTTTCTCTTTCTTTCTTGATTTAATTTATTTGCTTTTTTATTCTTGATATGTTCTTTGTGAGCTTTCTTCTTTTCCTTCTTGGATGCTGATTCATGTGGTTGAACTTTAGCAATTTTCTTGCTATCTAAACCCCAGCCTTCAACTTCAAATAATGACATTTTATGTGTATAAATATATATATATATATGAATATATTTATGAAGTTTTTTTTTTGCTGTTAAATCAACCTTTTATCTAACACTTTTAGAAAATAACTTATCTTTTTTTTTAGATTTTTATTAAGGAAAATTTTTTTATCAAAAAATTTAAATATTTTTTTTTTTTGTTTTTTCGTTTTTTGGTCGTGCGAAATTCATTTCTTTTAAGGCTGTGCTGTTGATAAGTTTTAAAAACCTCTCCTGTTTTTGCTTTATTTGCATTATTTTGGGTGCTGTTGGTTGGTTTCAAAAAAAATACAAAATGGTAGCATGGTCGTCGATGGTGGTTATATGAAAGAATTACTGTTGAGGAGTTTTGATTAAAACAATAAGTATTCCGTTTTTTTTCTTTGTAGATTAAACGAAAAAGAGGAACGAATAAGAGACTTGAGTAAGTAGACAAGAGAGAAGAACAGTAATAATAATAATTATAATAGGGGTAATCGTGGTAGTAGTAGTAGTAGTAGTAGTAATACAGTAATAACAAATAAAAGTGCAAAAACAAAAAAAAAAAAAGATCTAAAATTATTAATAAAGAGAAAATTATAAGATTGAAAATAAAGCTCAACAATATATAAGCTTTAAATGAACAAAGGAGGTGGGGAAGCCAAGTTAAAGAAACTCAACCATCTTGATATCGCTTTATTCTGAAAAAAGAAAAAAACCATGTATCATCGTCATTATTATTCATCATCTATATCTTTTTTTTGAAACATATTATTGGGGATTTATTGTGTAGCACTAGGATTAGCACCAGGAGCACCGTTTGAATAACGGTAACCGCCATCAGTATTACCAGATGGATTAGAATAACTATCTTGGTATGATTGAGAACCGGCACCGGCATATGCTTGATTTTGCTGCTGCTGCTGCTGTTTTATTGGTGGTGGAGGTGATGGTGCTATTGGTAATTTTGTAGGTGGTGATGTAGTTGTACTTGTAGCTAACCGCTGTGGTTGTTGACTGTAACTGTTGTTGCCCGCGTTGTTGCTGTTATTATTGCTGCAGTTTTTAGTGTAGTTGTTTGAATAATAGTGTGGTTGATATTGAGAAAGAGGTTGGGGTTGTGGGTAGTATGATGGATACGATGTTGCGTTGCTTGTTAGTGCGCTGGTTGAGTTTTCTGAAACTAAAGTGTTTGCTGATAGTTTACCTGGTGTTGGTATAGTGTCGGTTGTTGCAACTCCTCTAGCTGGTTCAATTTTTGCTTTCGTTGTTGGTGACAAAAGTTTTTTCTTCTTTCCACTACTTGATTTTTCATGTTTGGGTATGTTCACAACTTCATTGACAACTAATGGGGGTTGAGGTTGATAGTATGGTTCTTGTTTCATTACTGATTCTGCTGTGAGAGTACCATGTTGTATAACTTTCTTGATATCCTTAACAAAGATGGGATACAGCATATCAACAACAGATTCACGTTGAGCCATAGCAAGAGCTCTTTCAAATGGAATCCAAACACCTTTTAACTGCATAGAACCAATCTTAACAACATGTCTAATCTTTTCGACTTTCAAAATGCCATCACGACGTCCTCTTGTCATTTTAGCAACGTTCAAGAGCTTTGTACCGTTAATCATATCGTTATCAGCCCTTCTAACAACAGTAACTCCATTGGCTTCAACTTGGTAACATAAAGTTTTCTCATCTTCCCACATTGTTGTTGTAATCTTTGGCCTCATACCAGCCGGTTGAATCTGACCCAGTGATGAACTCAATATGCCTGCACCAGCAACAGCAACAGGCATGTAACCATTTGGATCGTACGGTCGATGCATGTATGGATAGCTATTGTATCTGTAGTATTGACTTGGCTGACCATCTTGTTGACTAGGAGGATAGTAGTAACCACCGTGGTAATAATTAGGTGGTGGTGGTGGTGATGCACCAGCTTGCTGTGACGCAGAAGACGTTGATTGGGGCTGTTGTAATTGAGCACCATATTGATAGTACGATTGACTGCTTGGATAAGAGCCTGATACTTGGTTGTATTGGTATCCAGGATACTGCTGTTGCTGCATTTGATACTGTTGTGATTGTGGATCTGATGCTGGATTATGCATTGGTCCTATATCTGTTGCTGTTGAGTTTGGATATGTTGATTCGTAATGGTAGCCTCTACTCAAATAATTGAAGGATTGACCGGATTGAGGTTGGGATGAACCATAAGATTGATACGACTGTTGTTGGGATGGCGTTTGTTGGTATGGCATTGAGGTTTAATTGGATGAACTTATAGTTGGGTGCTGTTGAAGCCGATGCCATTTAAGACTGTTGTTGGCTGTTTTTCTTAGTTTGATTGTTTGCGTGTTTTTTAAATGCTCTTTTTTTGCTGTTCTTTTTTTTGTTTGTCTCTTAGTGGTTTTATTTTTTTTTTATTTTTTTTTATTGAGGTAAACAAATGATTGGTAGTCACTATGTAATTGATTACAGTATTGAATCTAGGTTGAGATGGATTTTTTGGAAGTTGGCTTTAACCTTTATTATTTTGCAAAAAAATAATTGACACAAAGAAAGGGGTTTAGGTTGATAAAAAGATATTCGCCAACTTTTACAATAGGAGTGGAAATTGAGGTAATGCGGACGATCCAGTAAAAAAATAAATGTTGATCAGCTTGTAGAAACGAGTCTGTCACCGATTATGGGCGGTAGGGATGATAAGAGGACTCTATTTGTATGGTTCAATAAAGCTTTGAATAGTTAACGAGTATACAATGATAGACTGTAGTACTGTATATTCCTTGGATCTGGTTTTTCAAATGGGTCAACTCTTGGAAGTGACAGAATGAAAGAAGGAAACAGTAATTTGTTTTGTTTGTTCTTGTGTGTATTTTTTTATTTTATTCTTCTTCTTTTGTTTACCAAATCTATAAAAGTTGTATTTGCTTTTTTAGAAGGGTATTTGAAAAACTTGATAAAAAACTATAAGTTCTGTGTTGTTCTTGTATAGTTGGATTTAAAACAAAACAAAAAGAAAAAAAAGAGCTCAGTGGGAAAAGATTGAACTTTTAAGCAAAGCGTAGCCTATAAAGTGACAAATGAGTAAAGTTAATGTGGTGATGTTGACTGCTGATCAACAAAAAACAAGGTTTAAAATTGAACTGAAATCAGAAAATCCTGTTGTGTTGGTAATTGCTGATATTTTGTGTTTCTGAATGTATGCTAGCTTGGCTCAGGCTTGGCTGTAACTTACAACTTAACTAGATTTGAGTTGATTTGATTTTTGATCTGATCTAATTCAAATCTAAAGTTGAATTTTGTAACAAGTTATAAGGTATACCTAGAAATGTCACGGGGGGAGGTTCATATATACATACAAACTACTACACATCTATTTTTGAATAAGATTAAGCTTCAAAAAAAAGTTTGAGAAGAATAGGTTTGAAAAATTGATTATTGACGGATCCATCAATACACCAAAATCAAAAATGGTTTATTGAAATAGAATATTGTTGCATTTGGAAATGGTGTGTAGATGAATTTCGGTTGGTTGGCTGGTTGGTTGGTAACAGGGGACTAGATTACTACTACATTACAGGGAAAAGGATAGGCACCAGAAAGAAAATATTAAGGAAAATTGTCACATCTCTGTGCGGGCGGACATGTTCGCGTCCTAGGCTGACAGAAAGAAAAGAAATAGACGCCAGGTACGCGTACATGGGAAATGAATCTGGTGCGGCGGGTGGGTTGTTTGGTATTGTATGTTTTCCACTCTTTTTCTCCGCTTCCCTGGCAAAACCGCTTGATCCCTCCTTCTTTTCCTTGTAAAATCTATAAACGTGGTTTTGCTATAATACCAACCACATCATTTTGGTGTTGACGTTGATATGTGGGCATTTTGATATATAATGCAATCTTTAGATATCCCTAACATGTATATATGTTTCATGGCTATACTAAACTACCGGCAACAATTTTTTATTCCTTCGATCTCCGATCTCGCGGTATGTCAAGTACCTTTGTGGCAATTTTGAAAAATGACTGCTGTGATTTAAGTAAAAACAAAAAGATGTTCCAAAATAAAATGCATATATATATATGCATAGTGTTGTCTTCTTTGTTAGTTCTAGTTTTGATTGTTGAGCATGTTGTTGTTAGTTAGGTAAGTTTTGGTGAGTCAAAGATAGTCATGTGTGTAAAAAATGCTTCACTAATAACCTTTTAATACTGTTCTTTGCTTTGAATAGAGGAGCAAGAAGGAGTGTAGTATATTTTCTCTTTTAGTTGTTCATCAACCGAACATCCTGATCTATGCGAATATATGTTTGTTTCTTTTATCGTCATGTCTAGAAAAGTTTACATCTGTCTGTCGTACACATTTAGAAGTAAGTGATTATTTTCATTTAAGAGTTTAACACTGATGCGAGAATACGTATAACTTTAATGATTTTTTTTTTCTTTTCTGATTCAAGAAAGAAAAAAGATTTACATGGTGTGCTTATTCTTTTCTGTTGTTGTTGGGGGGGGGGGGGGGGGGGGGAAAAAAAAATAAGGGTTTTGTTTTTTTTTTTTTATAAATTGTTGTTTAAAAAAAAAAGTAAAAGTTCTCTTTAAAAAAAAATAAGTTTCTTAAAAACTTTTTTTTTAAAAAAAAAAGTATTTACCTGGGTGTTTAAAAAATAACCCCGG